>APFE030318415.1:67826-152273 GCA_000404065.3 Pinus taeda | reverse complement strand
GATGCGCTCCTCGGGGTACGCAGGTAGTCCATGGGTAACCTGCGTACCCCGACATTTTCCTTAAAGGGAAAATGCTCGGGGTACGCAACCTACCTTCAGACCAGGTGTGTACCCACGCTCCGTTTCTGAAGGCGGGGTGCGTACCCCGTGCAAAGTGCATTTTAAAACCCCAACATTCAAATTGAACCATAAATTTTTGATTTCATGGTTTCTAATGCATAGTT
Organism: Pinus taeda; assembly: GCA_000404065.3. NCBI lineage: Eukaryota > Viridiplantae > Streptophyta > Pinopsida > Pinales > Pinaceae > Pinus > Pinus taeda. The sequence goes on along the minus strand of APFE030318415.1, from coordinate 152,049 downwards.
CTTGGTGTGTAGATTGCCCACCATGCTTGATTGGCGCGAAAGAGAGCATGAAGATGTTGATTTGGCTGCGCTAAATCACCAACCTACCATTGATGCGTTAAGAACATGCGGTCTTTTCAAATACTGGGTCACACCTGGCATGAGGGCCCAGGTGCCATTTTTAGAGTGGCTAGTCGAGAGATGGAACGTCCAGGATCAGTGTTTTTACATTGGAGGCCACCAGCTCGAGATAGAGGCCTCCGACATATATTTTCTCACTGGTTTGCCTAACAGGGGCAAGCACCTATCTCTATTCGGGACTAGGCCGGGTGGCCAATCCCTTGCTAGCCTCCGGCTAGAGTGGTGCAACAATCAGAACCAGGAGAAGGGGATAGAAATCAAGTTCATATCCCAGCCTGAACTTATGGTGATTGCTTTCACAGTTACCAGACTCTGCGGCGCAGCCGCTTTACACCTTTCCACTGGGTCCCAGATGCGGATGGCAATAGATTGCTACCGAGGCACCATTTTCAACTGGTGCGATGCTGTACTGGCCAATATGAAGGGCCAGTTGACTAGGGCAAAGAACGGGCAATCAAAGACTTTAGATATGGGTCTTTGGTTGTGAGCTTTGCCTTAGAGAGAGTTCCTATGTTGATCCCACAGCAGCTCACAGTTGGGGTTGGGCCTCCTCGGGAGCCGAAGTTGATGCGATGGGTTGCGGTTATGGCCTGGCATCCTGATGAGGGAGCGGAAGTCGTCTGATTTCCTGCAGGTTACTTTCACTGGTTAGAGAACCAGGTCTTTTCCATTCAGGAATTTCCTTATGCCGGAATGGATTTTCGTGGAGATACGGACATGGTTCTTCCATAGGGAGAACAATGGGATGACAGAGGTATATTCATTTTTCACAAATGTTTTAAATTATCTATATTTTTTTGTTTTTAAACATCGTTTCAAAACTGACAGTAAAATTTTCAAAATGTAGATGTAGGCCCACGACGTCCAGTCAATCTCCGGCCTTTCAAGAGGAGACATCCAGTTGCACCGCTACCGGCCCCACAGGATGCGGCTGCAGAGACGCTAGCTGAGTTGGAGTAGGATCTAGAGCGTCTGACGGCAGATATACTAGAGACGACTATAGATGATATTCCTATCAGGCTTCAGCGCTATGTAGTCGCGGTCCCAGGACCTTTTAGGAGGTTCTTATGTAGGGTAGCTCGTGCAGTGGTGTCGTATAGGGAGCACCACCAATGATTGGATGGTTGCTTTGTAGACACATGTAACATTTTGGTTTTTTGTACTTATCATTTTTGCCGATCATAAGGTGTTTTTCAACCTATGATCGAGGACGATGTATATTTTTTGACACACTCTATCTATATATATATCATTTTACCAGCTTATCTTGTTCACATGTATGATGAAATGTTTGTTAAATTTACAATTATCTCAAATGTCTTTCTAATACTCGAGAAGCAATTGCATCTGCTAATGTATTTAGAGACCTTGGAATATGCTGATATTCAATGTAATCAAACTCACGTTCCAAGAGACGCACTCTCAAAAACAACCTTAATAACACAGGATTTCTAATGGCTTAAAATCTATTAAGCTGTAATACAACGAGTTCCGAATCTAACCTCACAGTCAAACGTCGAATCTCGAATGAAATAGATTCAGACAATAACTCAATCACTGCACTGTATTCTGCAATGTTGTTTGTTGTTTGACCGAGGCTCACCCCATGCATGGAACTAACTCGTCAAAGGGCGAATAGATAACCCAAGTTGCGGAAGAGATATTCCGTGTACTACGACAAGCGCCATCAGCAAATCCAATGTATGTTTGGAGAGGCATCGACATCTGAAATATCAAGAGTAAAACCAAGATAAGCCAGAATGATGACGAAAAAGCACACTCTCTAAGCTAAGCACACCGTCTAGACTAACAAACACGCAAGCTAGAAAGAAGACCTAACTAGAAAGAAAAATCTAATCTAACTATTCTCCATACCCCACACTTAAGCATAATACCTCTTCAGGTAAAGTCCATTTCTGGGTTTACCCAAAGAGTCCCCATCAAAATCAACTAGCTCATATGCCCCCTTTGATAGATTTCGCTTGACATAGGGCCCATGCCACATAGGGACAAATTTTCCAGCACCTAGTTTATCGTTGGCTTGATCATATAATAGCACTAGGTCTCCTTCCGAAAAATTTCGAGGGGTCACATTTCTATCATACTGAGCTTTGATTCGTTTCAAATGAGTCTCGATTGCCAATGCCGCATCGCGATGAGTCTCATCTAATTTATCTAATTATAATAAACGCTTTTCCTCTTCGGACGTAGCTGGGAGTAATTCGATAGCCATTTGAAGTGATGGGATTTCGCATTCAATAGGTAACATAGCTTCCAAGCCATAAACTAGCTGAAAAAGGAGTGAACCCTGTTGATGTTTTCACTGAGGTTCGGTATGCCCATAGCGCTGAAAATAACATGTTATGCCAATTCGACTGATGAATACCAATGAGTCGTCAGATCATGATAACTAGAACTTTATTGATAGACTCAACCAGACCGTTGGCTTGTGGATAATAAGGAGTAGAGCTATCGTGGCGCAAACCAAGCTGGCCTATAAGTTCGGTCATCATGAGGTTTCGAAAATGGCGCCCATGGTCAGTAATGATCGCTTGTGGGACACCAAACCTAGAAATAATATGATTGAAAATGAAAATTGCTGTTGTTTTTCCATCTGCCTCAAATGTAGGCATCGCCTCTTCAGAGAGTATCCAGCATGTCGATAAAACAACCATCCCTTATAGGGATGTTGGCGTAGGTTTAGTTAAAGATTCCGGTTTACTGGGAACTTTTCCTTTCGCTCCCATCAACTTATCGTCTTCATTTGCGTCTACTCATATGATTACATCATACACCATTATTTACGACGATCCTTGGATTGTCCCTTCTGAATCTGAGATAGACTCATTTGGTAATGCTATGCCTTTGAGTCCATATGAAAATGCTTATGAAGCCGTAGTGTCTTTTACCGACCCGCTTTCAACCAAAACTGCCCCAATGAATGTCCATGAGGACTCACTTTTCGCATCAACCTCAGAATTATTAACGTTTCCCGAATTTGTCTCATCTGACGAACACCTTCGTGAAATCCTATGTGTAGACGATTTACCATGGGCAGATCTTCATCACAGATCTTCGTTCTTACCCGAGGATGATCGTTTCGAAAATGATTTCTCATCCATATTTACCACTGAACATGTCAAAGACGCTCAGAGTCCAACGAAACATCCTGATTCAGAGCTGAATTTAGGGCATATTTCTTGCACTATTCCCATTGACATTTCAGTGAAGCCCAGAATTGTTGAGAGCATTCATATAGGTGCCTCTTGTATAGATGACGAAATTCAAACTTACAAAGCCCTATTCCAAGAATTCCATGACGTGTTTTCCTGGTCATACGAAGAAATGCCAGGAATTGATCCCGCCATTGTTGTCCATGATCAAAGTGTCACTCAAAGGAAAAAATCAATCACATCAATGGAGTCCCCAGCGGAGTCGCCAATTTTTCATGCGGAAAGAGTTAATCTTGCGGACAAAACCAAACTCCCTAGAAGCCTAAGACTTTCTAGTGACAAACAATACAATTAAGAGCAATCCTTCTCTAAACATGCATTTATCACACGAGAAACCAAGTGTTTTAGATCGTACCTGTAGTCCAACGCTGTTGTAGTAGTCCAGCCTTGTCGATCCGGATGAGCTCCTCCTTCACTTCGAAACTTGCATTCACTAACAATCAAACGATTAAATAACACCTGAATATCTCATAAAATAAAACATATTCAACATACAGACCAAGAGTATATGAAACAACTCATTAATAACAAATTGTTGAGAAGAATGGACTTATTTGTATTAATAGGAAACAAAAGAAACCATTACAACCTGAGCCTTGGTGTTGTGCAAGTTCCTCCCAGGGTCCAGCAAGAGTTTTCCTTACTTTGACAAGCTCACCCACTTCCAAATGAAACAAGAAAGGATGGTAATCTCTCCTCACAAGCTTACAATGGAAGTCCTAATTCCAGCAGTATCTACCCTTTGAATGTTCAGCTTTCAACCTCCCCTCCCTTGGCCCAATGCCTGTATTATAGTGTTCTAGAGGAAGTTAATCAGGTCCAACATCAATGGGATACTCCCTCTTTTGGATCGGGTAGCTCCTCTCTTGATGGGATAAGTTCCTCTATCATAGGGATGCATGAACCATCTGGAGGCGCTCAATACACGTCAAACACTCTTCTAGAAAGCTCTAGAAGTGACCACAAGTAACTTTTTTAAGATGAAACTCGCGCCTTTTGACCTTTACAGGGTACGCACCCATCCCTTGACTTACAGAGCGTACAAGTACACAGGTACAATGAGCTTGGGACGCGTACACGCAGGCAAGGTAGAGAGAACCTGCGTACCCAGAGATAAACATGATTTTTAATGTCTTTCTCTCTTTTTTGAAGTTTGGCATGGAGAGCAGAGGTATCAGGCTTGACAAGGAGGATAATATGACTATTGATGGAGCCATATTAACTGCAGATAGTCATGGTGACAAATTCTAGTGTAACACCAAGGATTGAGGACAGGAGAGATAACACAAATAATGAATTATATGCTTGTACCATTATGAACATAAAAATTTATACCTGATCTTCATACCTAGATCTGGATTTTCTTCATTTTCTTCAGTTGTTCCTTCATCCAAGGTGTCAGCAAGTTGATACCCAATGCCTAAAAGTTCGACTTTGTCATCATTTTTTCCAATCCTTTCCCTTTCACCAACTTTGTGGGTTTTATGTCCAAGTCTACTCTTGGATCTTGGCTATCCATTTTCCTCTTTTTCCTTCTACATCTCCCTATACTAATACATCTTTTACTGCAACATTTGGCACATAGGCAATGATCCGTAACTGCGACACATAAGTTCTAAAGGTTTTTAGGGCTTTTACCAAAGCATCACCTACTTTTCAAGAATATTATACTTTAGCTCAACATCCCTGAGAATCTTGTTGAAGAATGCAACAGGTTTCTCCTTCTATTCATCATTCTTTTGCAGTAAGACAACAACTATTGGAGTTGGTGATGCAAATGAAAAAACTTGGAAAGGCTTTTGATAATCAGGGCTGATTAGGACTGGAGCTTCCTGTAATGATTATTTAATCCTAGAAAATGATTCTCTAGCTTCCCTAGTCCAGTGCACTTCATTCTCCTTCTTCAGCATATTAGTAATTTATTTTACATTTTCTGCATAATTGGACACAAATCTCCTTAAGAAGTTTACTTTTCCTAGGAACTTTTGAATATCATTTTTACTCCTAGGCAGTGGTAATTTTTCCACAAATTGTACTCTTGCTCGATCTATCTTCACTCCATCTCTAGAAACAATATGCCCCAATAGTTTGCCCTCTTCCAGAGCAAAGATGGATTTCGTGGGATTTAAGGAAAGGCCAAATCTTCTACATTTTTCAAAAGCCTTTTTCAGATGGTCCAAATGTTCTTCATCAGACTTTGAGAAAAAAGTAATATCATCCAAATATATTACTACAAACTTATCTCCCACAAAAGCAATGTCCATAGACCTCTAAAATGTAGCACCTACGTTCATCAATCCAAAAGGCATTCTAACATACATAAAGGTCCCCCAGGGAGTTGTGAATGTTATCTTCTTCTGATCTTCTCTATACACAACCACCTGGTTATACCCAAAGAAACCATCCAACATTGACATTCTAAAAGATCCTGTTACCTTATGTAGCACATGATTCATCTTAGGCAATGGATAATTATCTTTCAAGGAAGCCCTATTGAGATTTTTGAAGTCCACACATAGCCTTATATATCCATTTTTCTTTCTTACAGGCACTAAATTAGCCACCCAATCAGAGTATCTGAGTGGAACTATTATTTTGGAATCAATAAATTTTTTGTCCTCTTTTTCAATTGATGGTAGAAGTAGAGGATTTATCTGTCTAAGCTTCTGTTTAAAAGACTTAATTCCCTCCTTCAAGGGGATCTTTTGCTGAATAATACTTACATTGTATGTTTTGAGATCTCCATAGGACCATGCAAAGAAATCAACATAGTCCTTGAAAAGTTTAATATATCTCTCCTGATTAGGTGAAACTCCACTGAATAATTTGACTAGCCTAGGTTCCTCCTGAGTTCCAATATTATGATCTTGAATGTGTTCATCCTGTGAAATTTTCCTTGAGTCAATAGCCACATCATTGGGGTTAAAATGTCTTTCAAGAGGGACAAGCCCCTTTGGTAGAATATTATATTTCAATTGAAAAACTTTTTGATTAGCTATTGAATCTTTTAAACCACTAACTTCTGCAACTTTTGTTGTTTCATTTTCATCCTGATCAATTTCTGTGCCCTTAATCTCTTCAACCATAGTAAAAAATTCTTTAATATGCTGATCATCTTCAAAGACTTGCCAATGTTTAACATTATCAGTAATAGAAGGTCTGTGCCTCATTTCTACCTCATATCTTAATTTTGGATTAATAGGAGGCCTAAAATTACTAGCATCCACAGCCAGTAAATCTGCTAATCTGTTCCCATCCCTTGGAATGAATTGAATATTAAAAGCTTCAAAAAAGTTCTCAACCAAATCCCATACTTCATTTCTGTATGCCCTAAGCCTAGGGTGTTTTTTCTGACAGTGATTTTCTATTTGTTTGATAATCAGCTCCAAATCTCCAAAAGAAGAAATTGACTTAATTCCCATCTATTTAGCTGTTTGCAGAGCAATAATCAAGGACTCATATTCTACCACATTATTTGTTGCTTTGAACTCTAATTTAAAGGAAAAGGGGAACATATTACCTCCAGGTGAAATTAGAAGGAAACCAACACTTGCTCCTTCCTTGGAATAGGCTCCATCAAAGAAGAATTTCCACATTCCTTCAATTTGCAACTTTAAATTTAAACAGGCTGAAGTAAGCTACCTCTGGTTATCTTCAACCAATTCTGCATTATCATGTAGCCTGAAGCAAACACAATCATCTTTCTCCTGGCTATATACAGGTGAATTACTTGCTCCATTTTTTGTAATTGTTTCTACAAATCTAGTTTCTTTGTACAATATCTTCTCATCCCTACTAAAAGTCGGTATAACAGCATATGCAAAATCTAGTTTCAGAACACCACCCAATTTAGGCCCCCATGACCTAGATAGTAGCATTCCAAATCTAGCAGGTATATTTGCTACTACTACATCCATGACCAAGCTTCTAGCTGGAATCTGGGCTAGTGGCACTACCAAATCCTTAATGACCCCTAGACACTTGACTTTGTTTGAATCAAAAGAGTACAAATCTCTATAGGGTTTGGTAACTTGTAGATTTAGTTGCTTCATCACTAACAATGGCATAAGATTGTGTGAAGCTCTTGAATCGAACATACAATTATGCAGGAGAAAATCATGGATCAATAAGGAAATATAAAAAGGAGGTGTTGAAGGATCTACTTCCTCTACATGTGGGCCAAAAACAACTATTGGTTTATCTTCCTACAAATTTACGATGTCATTTATATTCACATTTTCTTTTAAATTAATAAACTCAACAATCTCCCTCTAATAAGCTAGTGTTTTTGCTAATTCTATAAGGGGAACTTGAATTCTTACCTTTTCCAACTCTTTAGTAAGACTGAACAAATGACCTTGCTTAACATTCTTTTCATTTTCATCTTCTCCTTTCTTCATGATTGAAATTACATGGGGAATTGAAACACGTTTCTCCAAAGGAATTTTTCCACTTTGGTCTTGAGAAGACTCACCTTGAAGTATTTGTGTCTTTCCATTTGCATTCTGTTGTTGCTTTCCTTTATTTACTTGTTTTGCAGGCAGAGATTCTTGTGGAGTCGCCTTTGGTGGGGAAGCTGGAACTTGCCACTGACTTTCATTTTCTTGACTTCTTGATCTTTTCCTTGATCTCAAGTCATATTTCTTCTGTAGTTCTACCTGCATAAAATCAAAGAATTTCTTCCAATATTCATCAATTTCATTTTCATCATAAATGGCATCTGTTTCAGCATATTCATACTTTTCTCCTTCAACATCAAGTTCATCTTCACTTACTGCATATAACGTAGAAATTTGATATTCATGGTCCCTATGGTGCTCTAGTACTTCACCAGGATTTGCCTCTATATCCAATGGTGCTTGAATCTGATCTTGATCTTTTCTCTCCTTTTGCAAGATTTGCAAAGGTTTTCTTCTGTATTGGGGATTAAAGTTCATCTTATATTGTGTTTGTCTATGAGAATTCTTATTTTACAACTCTAATTTATTCAGCTTATCTGACAAAGTTTTAATTAAATTACTCATATCCTCCAGTGTTTGACTTTGAGAGGATTCTATTTTTTCCTTTACCTTGTCTTGGATAAGTTGTGTGTCTGGTGTTTTGCCTGCAACCACCAAATTTTTTTCTATCTCTAATGCATAAGTTTGGATCTGATCAAGGGTTGGGGATCTCCTCTCCCTCAATGTAAGTCCAAAATCTGACTCAAAAGCCCATGCAAAAGTTATTTTTGCACCAGTAGGGGGGGGGCCTTAATCTCCATAAGAAGACTATTGTACAATTTATTAAATCTTCTAATTCAACTACAATTTCATTAGAATTCTTATTTATAGCATTAAACTTTGTTAATGAATACCCATGGTCTCTTTTTTCTCCCCATCTCTGGGTGAATAGGCACTCCATCTCTTCCTAAGAAGGAATAGAGTTATTAGGAAGCCCTTTCAACCATTTTCTTGCTTCTCCATCCAAGGATTGAACAAAAAATCTTAGAACAACATCCAGATGTTCAACATGTATGTTTTCTGCAAAATTACAAAATACTGATACATGATTCTCTGTTGTTTGTTCATCTTCTCCTGTAAAACAAGGAAGAATCTTGAGGTATTCTTGTGGAATTTGATTCAACGATTGTGGCAGTTGAAGAGGTGCATATCTATTCATCAAGAATGCAGGAGCTGCCATGTTTGCTCCCAAATTTACTGAACCTTGATTACCAGTAGATGTGGAACTTGGCTGAGGAGTAAATGGAGTATGCAAAGGTGGTAATGTAGTTATAGGTTCAGGCTGAATAATTATAACAGATACTAAAAAAGAAACAAAATCTAAAGATTGTTCTTAATAGTTGGGTTCTTAAAATGAATTGGATGTAAAAGGTGAGTCTTGGTCAATAAAATATGAATTTGAAAGATGTGATGAACTGCTGCCTGGTGTAGACAGTGTAGGACTTGGTGTAAGTGGAGTTTTAGGCCTTCTAACCCTCTTGGAAACTAGCCTTTTAGGATTTGAAAGGGATTGAACTTTTTTCTTTGAGGTATTTGACCTTGTATGGGGTCTCCTTGGAGCCAAAGCATTGCTTTTGTTTAAAAAAAACAAATATTTCCTCCTCACTGAAAAACCAGAGGAAAATATTGAAAACCCAGGGAAAAGTGTTCTTGGCTTCTCTCCTTGGCAACGACGCCAATTAATGTTGTACCTTAAGAAACCAATTTCCTAGTTGTATAGAAATTTCGCTTAAGACATTAATGATTATAATGATTGTCACTTAATTATATATTGTGTTCTCAAATGAAGGACTTGGGAAATTTGGTTCTTGACCCTCAATACTTAGGTGACAAGAAAACATCAGAATGCCATTTGATTGTTGAATAGAAAGGATGAATGAAGAAATATTGAATAAGTCATAGACAATATGCTGTTTTACATAGGATCTACTATCTGTGACACTGGGAGAGGTTATAGATAATATGTTGTTTTACACAGAAACTACTATCTGTAACTTAGAAGAATTGCAGAGGTGGGAACCTCAAGTACATGAGCACTCCTTTAAGGGATTTTAACTTTATTTACACAAGAAAATAAATACCTGTAGCTTCAATTACTATACTTAAATGAAGAAAACATAAGATGACACATAACAGAGAAGACACAAAATCATACCCAACAACGTATGGAAAACTTCCGATTCTTCATTAATCAACAATTGTATCAGGAATTTAGTAGCTTAGTCTCCAGGTTCTCCAAAATTCGAACCCTTTCTCTGTAAATTTTTCTTTTTATACATTATAAGATAGTTGGTGATCACCAAAATTGTCAAACTGCTTAACTATTTTCCTAACTGTCTATAGTAAAAATTATTACAGAACATTACAGAGAAGGTAAAAGACACCTTATTCTAAAGAACATAGAATAACTAGAAGTAGCAGAAGTTAGAAAATGACGATGACTGTTAGCTTTTTCGTCTCTATTGTTTGGCTGCTGAGTTTCTCTGTAGATTCTTTAATAATGATTAAACTGTTTTAATCATAATAAAATGTATTTGACTCAAGCCTCGTGCGTGGACTCGGGCTTACGTATGTATCGGGTGCGTTTTGATTGGCCAAAACATGAGAAAACCCAATCAACCACCTTTCTTTGGATTTTTAGTCATCCACCACTAATTTTGATTATCTTGCTTAAAGAATGGAATCAGATAATTTACAGGAAACATTAGTTTTCCACGGAACTGGAAATAATCAACATTTTGATTCATAAAACCATTGGGTCTGCCTTAACTATACGTGAACCATCTGATCACTTATTCAATCAACGGTTCAATCCTTCGGAACTCATGAGACTTTAGACGTGTTTGAAATAAACCTTATCGAGTCCACCTTTTCAACGCTCCATTGACTCCCATATGGACCCGATGGAAAATATAAACCGCCAATTAATAATCTATCGAGTCCAATTTTAGCGCTAAAACCTGACTATTTCTTCACCAGATATCCATCAGATCCCGTCTCTTTGGATGAACGACTAAGATTGGTCTGGACTTCAACAATTTTAAACTACGTTTGATATATCATCACATCTGATTATTTACCCACCCGATTACCGTTGGATCTGTAGCTTGTTGATGAGATGACCCAGATCTTCTTGCAGGTTCACCGTCACATCGGATCTCTGGAACAAACCCATTCTAAAAACTTGTGCAATTACCATTGGATATGTGGCTTGTTGATCAAACGGCCCAGATCTTCTCGCAAGTTCACATTCAAAAGCCATCCCTTCAATCAAATAAAATACTTCATTTCTTTTAGACTTTGCATTTGTAAAGACTATAAGGGAACTTCATTGAGGTTGAACCCCCGCAGTGATTTTAGGCCACACATTGTGGTCAACCATGCTCATGTCATGGTCAACTGTGGGGGTTGAGCCTTTAATTAACCTTCGTGCTTATTGTTTCCCCACATAACACCTCATCGTACTCATCAATCTATCGCTTGATCCCACCTCTTGAACCTGCACGACCTTTAGACAATGATTTGATTTTTCATTTCTTTTGATTTTTGTTTCATTTTGTGATAAAACTGAAAATATGACTAAAATAACAATGGAAGCTACAACAGATGGATTAAACCAAATTCGCTACAAAGCATCAACTATTTTTTTAGTTAGTGGTAATGATAAATAATTATATATTAGCATGGATTTCTATGAAGAATGAGCATCTTATGCTATCTCTCATAGTCCCAGGTAGAAGACAAGTGAAGATAATGAATTTCTACCTCCAACCATTGATTGATAAATTTAAGAAATTATGGTAGGGGATATATGTGTATGAGGTATAAATTACCATAACAATGGAGAGGTATTTTATGTTGATCACGCGCTCAATATTTAGCTCAAAAATCAAAGTTCTCAAAATGGCTCGAAACCTAAACAAATGCGTCCGTCTCGACGAAACGATCCTAACACAAGTTGTTTCATTGAAAATAGAGTTCGTATGAGGATGTTATTGATTTCTATCCACTTTGCTAAAGAAGCAAAATTTGGCAAAAGAAAAAAATGCTCAGTCACTGCACAATCAACAGTCCATACTGCTAAACTGGCAAGTGACTATGTAGGGTCAATTGTGGTCAATGGATCAATTGGAGCTCGCCAAGTGTCAACTTTTTATTGGTTGATTAGTGGAGGTGATGTGGCACATTTTTAGTGGTTTGAATTGGCACAATGAGGAGGGGACAAGTGGCAAGCCCAGAGGTTGCCACATGTCCCTCCCTAAAGGTCGGGCTCGACACAGTGAAACAAAATTTTATGGAGGCGTCGGGGTTTGACCCTGCAACCTCCTATCTGTAGACCAAACCACATAACCATATATGTTAACCATGTTACTTAATCGGTATAGTGCACCACATATATTTAACATTTAACATGGTAAGTGTTGCTGGTTAGGAGGGCTAGCTTGTAGGCTAGCCCTCCCCATGTGAGCGCATCTAGTAGTTATGGCTAAGGTTATGGTCAGTTGAATAGGTGGCCAATTTCAACAAACCATGACAGTTAATGCATCATGTGACCTCCGCATAAACCTCCAACAATTACGGAAACGGTCAGCCTAACCATGCATTAATTATGTGCTAATCCTCCATTAAACCACCAGTTAATCTACACTTAGCATCAATTAATCCTCCAGTTAACGATAGTTTAACTTGGCATGAATTCTGGTGGACCTCCAAAATCGGCGCCAACTCCAAAAATAGCAACCTTAACTGGAGTTCTTCCATTTTTATAGGATCTTTTATAGGGAGAAACTATTTGAGTCATAATTGGAGCATTTTTAGACCAAAATGAGCTCAGGAAAAGGTGTTCCTAGCTAATTTCGACATTCTAAACACATTGTTGTAGGTGTCAAGAGAAACAAATATTTTTAAACAACATTTTTTCCCATATTGAGCTAATACAAAGGCCTAAGACATGGAAGCTGGACCAAGGAGATGTAGCCCAGGAGGGGTGAACTCCTTCATCAAAACACCGTGTTATGTGTCTATTTGATGGTTTTCTACACTTTTCATTGTTGTGTTCAACACTTGTCTTTTAAGCTATTTTTCTCATGAATGTCACATTAAATTTGATGAAATTTACCTGTTTACATACACAAAAAACTTAAGGAAACCTATGCACAAGATGTAATGGACAAGAATTTGTTTATAAATCTGTAAATGAAATTAGCACAACAAAATTAACATTCAATAACATATGATATGTTGTATGACATATGTGCATACAAAACACACAATTATCTATGACTAGGAGGTTTTCTCTATTAAGAACATTATATCTATAATGTTATTTGGCATACTTAATTTCATGCAACTATCTTTTTTCATGATAATGTGCTCTGTATACAATAACATCACAATACTTTTGTAAAAAAATGTTATCACGAAGGTAAATACTATGGACATTATATAAAGGTTAGGTGGTGTAACTACCTATAAAAGTCAATGTATGACTACTCAGGGGTATTTTTCCTAGAATAACCTTATAGAAGAGTTGAATATACTTTCAATGGTAAACCAAAGAGAACCCAAAGACTTGAAATGATCACATTGATAGATTTAATTAGGGTATATGACATAGACAATGAGAAGGAAATTATAGAAATGTTTGATTCAAATGGAGAACCTATGTTCAATGATCTTGAATGTTTTGATACCAATGTTAACAAAATTCACATTGGGGATGAAAATAAAATTTGTATTTTATGAGCTTCCATATTGAGTGCATATTAATATTTCCCACTTATTAGATCCCATGCATAAATCCAAAAATACTTCACATTACTTATGGAGGCACATATAATCGAATAAAAGTGGCACATTGGATGTTAAGAGAGATATTGTTTCTTTGAATACTAAAAGGAGACATTAGCCAAGAAAATAAGGTAGAGGAGAGTTTGGTCCCTCTTGGTATTTTAAAGAAGGTGATTCCCATGGATTTTGAAGAAATATGATATTTCTATGGTGAAGGATGGTATATTGGGTGTGAAGGGATTTTCTTTATATGGGTCATCTCTTCTACATTGAGAAGGAAATTTGTCAAGGTTGAAATCACATGATCATCTGAACTTTCTAAGGGTATGTATGCCAACTACATTATTCTTTTGTAGTGTAGGTTAAAATATAATGTCCAATCATAGTTTTATGGAAATTAACTATATGTGTGTATATGGTGTAGTGTCATTATCCTTTTCCTGTTTGTGGTTGTGTGAACGATTACTTCCTGAGGGACTTGTAATGTCTCATATGGAAATTTTATACATTTTTACATTGGATCACATCAAAGGAGTTTCATATGGATAAAATTCCATGATGGCATCAAGAGATAGGTAGGATTGTCTATATGTTTGAGCACAAACTACCACAAGTTTTATGGACTTGTATGTCCATATTACAATTCACCTATATAATGAGGTTGAATTACCTAGGCCGCTCTCATGTTCTTGGATGTTCTTATTAGAGAGGTAGATGAACAAATTGAAGGGATTTGTTTGACAAAAGGAAAAACCAAAGGGCTTTATGCTAGAGGGGTACAAGGTATATGAGTCATTCTGCTATGCTATTAAGTACATCAAGAAAAAAGATGGCTCATTGGGGGAAGTGTTTTTGTATGACTAATGAGATGAGGATAAAAGGGGAGGGACGTTGCCCCATATGAATAGAATAAGGCGCATGATAAAGAGTAAGCCACTTATCTTTTATCAAATTCGTACAAAGCATTTTTTTTACACTAAAGTTGATGATATGTATATGATATGATAGTATTCATTTTTAATACTTATATACATTAGTGAATTTGGAAATTGATGTCGTTAATAAATTCATTATTTACAATTGCAGAGGACATGTAACCATATGTTGTGTTATATGAAGAGAAAATAAGGAAATGGTATAACGCCAGGAAATTATTTAAACAATAGAATAGTATAAGCATGCGTTATCTTGATCATTTAAAAGAAAATATTCCAAAACTTATCCCAATAGTTAGGAAGCTAACCAGATCATAGAACAATATGGCATGTATGGTCATTACCCATGTGGAGAAGAGGATCCACTAAGCATAGGGATAAAGTGTAGAAACTATATAATAATCTCTCTGAGTACCACATTCAATTTAAAATGCATAATTGAATTGTAACATGTACTACATTTTTATTAATGCTAAGGTTATTGGACATATGGCACCAACATTTATTCTCAGTTTTAAAAGTTCATTTGTCACCATCCAAGTGGGAATTTTGACATAGTTTTCAGGTTGAGGATTCCTATGATCGACACATCCCACAAGATTGTGGAGTGAAAATTGAGTTTGACTGATGTTGTTGTTTGGTGGACATATTTGTTATCTTTGAAATGTAATATTATAACCATAAGAATATCCCAAGCAATGATAGATTCTAGCTTTACTATTTTTAGCTTAACTTAATCGCATAATTCAAATCTATAATATAGATTGGAATTTCAAAGGACTTCGGAATTAATATAACAAGTGTTCAATCCAAATTCAATGTTGTAGGTGGTATTTACTTAACTAGATATCAAGGCTTCAACATATCTTAATGCACATATAACATTCAAATAGATATAAACCATACAAAATCAAAACACACACACACACGCACACATGGAAGCTAATTATATATATGCAAGCTTAGTTATATAAATATAAATAACCATGCTAACTAATGATAGCAGGAACATGACCCAAATGCAAAATATTATTTTTTCTATTCTTCCATAAGGGATAGGAATTTAATTTTTCTTTCTAACGTGCATTGAATGTATATAAAAATTCAATCAACTACCCAATAACACATGAGAGGCATCCATTAAGATGACATCACATAGAAATTTATCTTGATACTCCACAATGTGAAAAGCTACGAAAAATTCTTTTTCACAACACATGTCACACTACTGCTTGAATCAATTATTAATGTTTATATTACATACATATAATTTTTTTGTTGTATCAACCATTTCTCCACCATTTTTAAAACTACCATGTTTCTATGCTATTGATACTTTGAAAACATTACAATATATACCTTTGAATTCACACTTGGTTTGGAAAATATTTTATTGAGCAACTTATTCATAGAAAAATGTTATTATGGCCATGTTTGTCTTTATCTCATCATCATATTTTCTTGATGTTTTAGTACCACTATTAGAACTTTTTTCTTTTGTTGGGTTCTTTTTCTCATGTCGATTGTGTACGTTATTTTCCAATAAATGTTCTCTTTATACATTCATAATTTTTGAGAATTATTTCACCATTTAATATGCATGATGTTATATTTATATACAATTGGAGGAATAGTTTTGTTATGAGATCTAATAATCATACACTTTAATTTGATCAATATTAATAAATTGTCTAGTAAAAATCGAGGTTTGGGACTTCAAGGAGTGGGTCGGGATTGCTAACCCTAGCTACCATGACCTTGTATCATGCCTCTCCTTCATTATTCTATAACATCACTTCAATCTATTGCAGGTGTTGTTCTGGGTATGCTTTCCATTATGAGTTGATTGTCATTGGTTTGTGTCTCTAATGCACATGTTACTACTTGGTTCTTAGTGGAAGAGTTGAGGGGAAGGAGGGTCAGGTGGTTTCCTACTATTTGGTCCTCTGATTCATGCCTTTTCTCACTGGGGTTTTTCCGCTGACATTTGGAGGGTTCTTCTATGGTGGGTTGAAACTTTTTGGAGGGATTTTTCTTTACATAACTTTTTTCTGCCAACATCCAGTTTTACTGGCTTGGCTTCTATAGGGGTTTTTTGGAAGCGCTCTTGGCCTCTTCTCACCATTTTTAGTGCCTCTGTTTGGTGCCACCTACAAAACCACTACATATATTTTCATGCATTTGTGTCTTTGGGTTTGAAAACCCATTTATTTATGAGGCCATTTTTCGGGTCTCTCCTTTGAGTTAGTCGGGTGACTTGTGCCTGGATTTTATTTTCTTTTATTTATTTGTGACATATTTCTTCTGCAAAATGATGGGGTTTGTAGTTTTATTGGACATTGACATCATTTTTCTTTGTTTCCATGCTACCTCTAGGGATCCCAGCTGGTCTATATACCGGCCCTCTGTCTATGAGGGTTTATTGTCTGATTTTTATTGTATGCAATGACTACCTTTTTTGAGGTTACTAGTGAAGCATATTTTTGGGATATTATTAGTGGGCCTGCATGTCATTATCTAGTGTTGGAGGTGTAACATATGTGTAGGAGGAGGGGGGAGTAGTAGGTGGACTAATGGAATAAGGTGCAACTAGTGACACATTTGGAGGAGGTACATAGGTGGAGGGTGCAATTGGTGATACATGTGGAAAAGGAGGAGGAGGAGGAGTTGGTGGTGGTGATGGATTGGTGGATAGTCCAATTGGTGATGCATGTGGAGGAGGAGGAGGAGGTGGTGGATAGGTGGACAATACAACCAATGACACATGTTGAGGAGGAGGAGAAGGAGAAGGAGGAGGAGGTGGATTAGTAGATGTTAAAACTAGTGACACATGGGGAGGAGGAGGAGGAGAAGGAAGAGGCGGGGGTGTATTAGACAATGGTTCAACTAGTGATGCACGTGGAAGAGGACAATGGGATGTAAGTCGATATGGCATAAAATAATTTGGTAGAATATTAGGAGCATCAACCACAAAATATGAGTAGGAAAAAGTGGAACAAGCACCATCCTACAACCTCTAGATGAGGTTGAGAGAAACACCAACATAACACATCAAGAAAATAATGTTAGGAGAAAGGGCCATTCATATATTAGATAAGTATGGTTGTTGTAAAATATGTTGCACACGCATAGATACCACTCCCTACCTAGCAATCAAACTGCATATGTGATTTTCATCCTTAGTTCAAAATTTATGGTTCAGCCCTACATGACATGCCAAGTCTATGTATTGGAGGCTACTAATTTTCCTCATCTATCTACTTATCCTCTTGAGAAGGCCCATCCCTAACATATGTGCCAACATTTGCAAAATAATATATAGTAATAATAAGATAATTGAAATAAAATGTTACAATAGATTAAATGTGCATTAAATACGAGAGAAAAACATGGAACTATATTTATCAAAATACAATAATATCAATAATCTAGGGGCTCATATTGAGTAAATGGGATGCTTGAATGTGCTCTCCAATCCATCCCCACATATGAGTATTATACAAGATAGAGGACATGATTTTCCACTCCATCCAAGGAATCACAAATATCTCTAACAATAGGAGCACATGGCCACTCTCCTTAGTCCTTCTTAGGAAAAAACTACCCACACATGTGCATACACACATTATTCATAGGTTTGGGGTGAGGTGCGGTATTGTCAATAGAGTGGCATTAAATATCTTAAAATATAAAGTAAATATGTTCGACACAAATTGGAAAAATAGCCTCCCATAAAAAAATAGAGCTGCTATGATCCAAAGAAAAGTCGAATTGTTGTGAAATATCCCAACCACCTAATCAATCAGGGACTTTGAACTAAGATGTCTATGTAATATATCAAAGAGAAACTAATACATTTTTCATCAAAGGTAAAATTTTCTCATGTCATTACAATAAGGGATAGACACCTAACATCTTTCGTACCAAATAAACTTATCCACAACTAGCCACTAGAAGCCTAGAATTCCATACTGTCAACAATATTCTGATTGCCATATCTCTAGAATAAGCCATATATCTCTCTCTTGAAATGAAATTTAGTAGATTAGGGAAGTGGGGCCAAGCCTCACACTTCCTAGATATCCAAATATTGAGATACACATCCTTCTCTATGGTATGATACCACATATTGGGACCAATCTTAAATTTATTCCTGACATGATACCAACGATAAAGAAACTAGTGCGAAAATGATGATCAGTTCTCCTTGAGGGATGTATCCTCCTCATCAAACTTGAGGAAATAAGCATTCCTCACAAGGATCCTCTTTGTTTCTCTTTTTCTAGCTTCCCGCTCATGTACAAAGTTGTATGTATCGTTTTGTTGTTCTTGTTACAGTTGCTCTTGCACTTGTGTCATCCCCTCTGATTCACATACAAATATTTTTAGGTACACACACATGTATATTGAAAATCAAAATTACAAAACACACATACTCATATATCCATTTTGTATTTATCAAAAATGAAATTAATTTCTATATTAAAAAATAATGTGGTAAAGTAACCAGTGGATATTTAATAGATGATGTACACTACGTACAATGCAGTATATCAAAAAACAAGTGTTTCACTAGTTACCATGCTCCATGTTATTTGGTGCAAAGGTGCTAATTTAGTCATTAAATACAACGATATGCTATTTTTTAATATAAAAATTAAAATTTTGTATACCACCTAAAATATTTGATGTGCGTTTTCTTCAATAGGGAATGTAGACTAGTGATAGTGCTCTATGTTAGAAAATAAGCATCAATATAGTTATGATTATCCATGTTATTCGTCACATCAATGCCAATTTTTTCATTTAATGCAATATTATGCTAATTATTTAATATAAAATTAAAAATGGTGTATCTAGACTAAAATGTTGCATGCATGTATTCCTTAGGCAATGCACACCCAATATAGTGTGCTACATTAGAAAATAAGCATTGATATTTTCATAGTCATCCATGTTATTTGGTGCATCGCTACTAATTTAGGCACCAAAAGCACCAACATGCTAATTTTTTAATATAAAATTCAATTTTTTTTTTAATCTATCGTAAAACCTTTGATGAATGTTTTCTTTAATACTTGATGTGCACAAGATATAGGGCACTATGTAAAAAACAAATACCAATCTTGTTATAGTGCTTGATGTTATTTGCAACACTGTTGGTAATGTGGTCATGAAATGTAATGGTGAATGGGTGTGATATATTATTTTTTATGCCCTAGCCATTTTGGTGTTATAGAGAGCCCATTGGTGCATATTGTATACTTTATTGATCTACATCGGATTGTGCATTGTGTTTTATACAATGCACCATTAATAAGGTGTCCTAGTAGATTCACTGCTTACGATGCTTCTCGTAAATTCATGGGACACACCATGGATGCTAGCTATGCCCATGAAGTGCATTGTGTAGATTTTTTTAAAATATAATAAAGGCCAAATTTAATCCCAATTGTAAATTTTAATATGGTGAAATTGAAAATAATGAGGAAACAAATGATTGAAGCTATTGAACCAAGGAAGCCACACTATATATTATTTCAAATAGGGAAACCATCAAAGGAGAGTGAACATTTGTGCTTGTGAGAGAGATTTAAAGTATAAAAATAATTGCGATAATGAAATAGGGTTTGGTAAATTTTTTCTTTTAACCTAGCGTGGTGGCCTTGAAATTAAGGTGTATTGATGCGTCCGGGGTAATTGAACACACCAATCTGCGATTTTTATTTAACCTTAATATGATGCACTTGACAATAGGACACATCGATGCATTATTGGACACTAAAACACACCAATATGCTATTTTCCCTTTTTAAATATATATATATATTTTTTATCTTTGTAAGCAAATGTCTTCACCATGTGGTGCATTATATATTAACACACTAGTTAATGGTAATTTTTGTAATGCCCCTATTGTATTTTTGGCTACATGTAAAAAAACATAAGGTGATAGTACTATTAAACACACCATTACTATTTCTTGATGCACTAATATTGTATATGTGTTGACATGGTTATGCTTTTGAAGTGTATCATTAAATAATTTTTAAATTTAAATTTTGATTTTTTGATTAATAGTATTTTAACAGTATGGTAGTATTTAATAATAATAACAATTATTTTTATGCCATATTATCTAAGTGTTGGTGTGGTCATTTTTGGATCTCACTAATGCAAATGGATGATTTAGGCATGGTAATGTAAAAAAACCTCTAGCTACCTGCCTTCGTTATAAACAAATATGAGATAATTTTTTGGGGAGGTTTTGTAAAAACCTCAAGTACAATATGTTGTTCTTGTAGTGAGTCTATTCCCCTAATAAATAAGTGGGAGATGTTTAAAACCCCGATTAACTCCTAATTATAACCTGTTGGGTGCAAATTGGAACAATGGATCTATTGGCATTACTTTCAACATAAGAAAGGGCTCACTATGCAATAATACACTACCAAATTTAAAAATAAGCCATTAATTTAGGTGTTTCTTTTCCTCTTAAGAAATAAACTAATTATAATTTAGTTTTGGACGTGCAAAAGTAGATATGGAACAAAATTTTATTTTCCACCTTACCTAGCTTTCCTCTACATTCTCCATAAGTAAACTAATGCAAAAGAAGAGAAAGTGTTCCACCAACCTTCCTCTATCCCACATTTTGCATTCTACACAAATCTTTCTCTCCACATCATTTAGTTTTCAAATTACTTATCCAATTTTACAAATTCTCTTTGATGATGATGTGGAGAGTTTTCTTGCATAAATATCACATCACACATTAATATTTCAAAAGGGCACATCTTCCATTTTGAGGTAATTTATGACACATTTATCTTGCACATTCCAGATGATAAGGACAATTGTCCTAATAAATGAAACCTAACTCTCTCACTCTCTCATAAATACTTCACATGCAAATAAAAATTACTACCAATGGATTGCATGCATTATGAGGTGGGATATACACAAAGAAATGGTGGTTAATTGAAGATTATTAATGAGTTATGGCTACCCATTAGATGACTAACATGATTTTTATGACTAAGTCTCACATATACAAAAGCATTGAGAAATAATGAAAAATTAAGGGAGAGAGCCATTTTTCAGAGATATGATGAAATCATTAGCTTGACAAAGTAGAGAATTTCAATTATCCATAGCTTATAAATGGTACTATGATCTCTCCCTAGAATAAAATATTACCTACAAATTTGGATATCTGACATGGCTAAAGTTGGTTTCATGCCTAAAGTATTCGATACGAGAAAAATAGTTTTCTAGTGTTCTTATAGATTTGATTCTAAGCGTATACTAATTGAAGTAAAAGTATGTGGAAGTACCTAGGATAATTGCCTCTAAAAACTTTCAAGAGGATATTTTTCTTACTAGTTCTGAGTAAAGTTCTTAGATCCCTTAAGGAAGATTCATTCTTGGATTCTTAGGGTGGAAAAATGAAATAATGAAGGATTTCTAGCACAACCTTTTGAAAAGTTGGCTAATATATTTCAAATTGACTTAAGCATTTTGGTTAAACCTATCAGGATCTTTTCATGTCTTTTAGATTAAGACCCAACTACCTACATGTGTAGGCATATTTTGTACTGTTGCACTTGTCTATATGAATGAAGGTTGTTTTTCACTAGGCTTAAATTATTTCTAATGAAATATCCTATCAACACTCAAATTTCACTTAAGCTATGAGGTTTTACATGACCTCTTATCTTGTTTTTGCACTAGCTCATTGCAATACATTTGAAAGCCCGCCCCCAAGGGGAATGTTAATTTTGACATTGACCTAAATAAATTCTAGTATCCTATGTTGTGGAACATAAAGGACCATTTCATTTTTATCATATTCAAGACTTTTTTGTTAGATAATTTGGATATATGATTATAGGAAAAGATTCAAATAGGATTACAGAGACAATACTAAATTTTATTATTGGGAAAGGAGCGCATGTTTTTAAAGAAGAATTCACTCATATCATACTATTTTCTTTCGATGGGAATATTCCTCCCACATTTTGTTTGTGAATATTTTTTATTGTTGAGATATATTTAGATGATGCAAAAATAAATTCTCTTTCTTTGATAAGAAAATAAATTAGCAATTCATTTCTTTTCCTTTTAAGATTGCTAATATCTCAGTTCAAATATTATATTACTTTTCCAAAGTAGTTAGATATTTGAATCCATTCAAAATGAAAGATACTGGATCTTGTAAGGTTTTCGACCTAGAAGAAATTTTCACGACACATCTAATTTCAATTGGTTATAATAAATCTTTGGAAAGAACATAAGAAATTACAGAAGGGGAAGATGACAATGAAAACAAACATGAAGGTGCAAGATTTCCACCCACCACCAATAAAATGATCTGTAAGACACATAAGTAGGTCTACCATGATGACATAGACACTCGAGCTAGCTCAAACACTCACCCATAGAAGATTCTCCTTCAAAAAGAGGCTTACAAATATAAGCTTGAATGGAGAGGAAAATACACAATCAATAATGATGTCAGTTCTACCCACTGACCCCATAATAGTTCCTCTTATATCCGTAGAAATAGTAAAGCTATTGAAGAAAGAATAGAGAATGAAAAAGGATGTGCAAGAGATCAAGGTGATTGGGATCCTCCTCATTTTCATTTGGAAAAATAACATAAGGTATTACCCTTTGAGAGGAAAAGAAGCACAAGAACAAAGATTAGTCATGACTAAGAAATTAAAGGACAATGCAACAATAATGGAAGTGGATAATGTTACTAGTGTGGCCACTTTGAAAGTAATACAAAATGTTGAGAGCCAACTAATTGTATAGGAGTTGGCCCACATGATCCAGTTACTTTTGAAGACAAATCTATAACACCACATCATGCCAAGTATAAAGAGGCATGAAAAATACAAATTAAAATAATAAATGTAAAATAAAATAAAGTTATTGCAAAATCACACATAGAAATTGAACTTAAGGGATTGAAACATTCCAAAATCCTCAAATTTCAACTAGATTTATTGTCCACTTCTTTTTTAAGTAGGGCCAATCCCTGATTGACTTATTTTTGTTTTCCCAAATTTCGTTTTCTTACTATATATATGGTCCATGGGATCCCCATCACACTTCAATAGGACAAATGTAGTTCATATTTTATCATTTAAGTATAAAAAATATATGTGTTGTTTTTCACACATCATATTTAATATTGAACAATCAATTTGTATTATTCTTTTAAGATTATATAGAGAGATAATATGGAGCTCAAAAGTCTTTTTATTTCCGAATTTTCTTAAAGAATAAATTCTTGATTATATTTACACTTTACATCTCAATGATATGAATGTCATGAAATCATTTAAAGTTCTTTGAAAATAACCATATGTTTTTCTCTTTTTATATTTTACGTGTCTTACTTCAAATACCTATTGCTTAATTTATCTTGATTAATGGCTATGATGGAATGTACAAGTTTTCTTATTTATATTTAGTCAAATTACTATTATGATTTTTAATTTAACTCCCTAGTACACTCATAGGAATTATTTTGATAAATGGAAAAGTATATTATGTCAAATAAAAAATGATCATATGAGTGGAAGAAAGAGAAGTACCACCTCTATAAAAAAACATAGGTATATTTGCATATCCTATGAGGTTGATTCTATTTAAGTAGTTTTAAAGAAAAATGGGTATCTCTCCCAAGAACCTAAATGTACTAATCAACTATCTAGATGGTCCATATAGACGTTTATAGAGAAAAGTGATGCTTTAAATAATTTATAGAAGCACGTGATGCTATTTAAACCTCGGGTAGCTGATAATCCTTGGGTGCAAGAATAGTATCTCAAGAATATTGGTAAGAATGAAAGACAACTAAGTGGTTCTAAGTAGAAAAAAATACTAATTTTCATCTAAGGAGGGAAATAAGAAGTAGAAAGGAAAGGACAAGAAGACTAAAGCCACTAGATATTGATGAAAGGTTTAAAATAGCCACTTAAATAACCGTTGAAATATCAATGGTTACACAAAATAAAAGTATTCGAAGCTACACATAGCTTTGAATCCAAATAACCACAAGATGGATGCTAAGAAGAAGAACATGCTATCCATAGATTCGGGAAAATAGGTAGAGAGAAAATTCAATGTAGATGAAGATATTTTCTACACTGCAACGTAGAAGGAAGTGAACAAGGCTATCCTCCATTCCAAGGAAGATGACATGAATAAAGTATCCCATATTATGATCCAAGTCAAGAAGAAAAAGGTGGAGGCTCTATTTGATTCTGGTTTGTAGGCCAACCTCATAGCTGAAGATCTAGTCATCAAGCTTGGATTAGAAGTTCAGAACATCCTCGCCCATATCCATTGGGATGGGTAGATAAGGATTTAGAGCTTAGGATCACAAAGTAGTGTAAAAGTAAATTTGCTAAAATAAAAAACTATATTTATGAAATGGAGGTATATTTTATACCACTTGATGTGTGATCTAATGTTTGAAATCGCCTACTTATATGTAAGGGGTGCAATCTTCACTATGAGAGTGAACCAATACCACTTAATAAAGGATGGTAATTCCTTAGTCATCAATATATTTAAAGTGAAAACCAAGATCTCTCTAGTAAGTGCCATCCTAGCCAAGAAATTGATCAATTATAGTAGGAAGTTTGTATTGATTTTTAAAGAGAAAATTAGCAAGAGATGAATAAATAAAGGTGTTTATGGAGTTATATAATAGAGATAAGAAACATCAATTGGAAGAGATTTTGTAGGTGAAAAAAGAATTTTTTTAGGATCCAAAAGTTTTGCCAACTAAAAGGGAACTCTTGGTTCCCCTTAGGTCATGTGGACAAAACATAAAAATATCCAAATTGCTATGTGGCCCATACACTTAGGGGAAGTTTTCTAATTTTGTTGCCAGATCAGGTATTTGGTTGACTAACTCATTTAGACAAGAGGACCCCCCACATTACCACTTATAACTTACCATATGAATTAGGATAAGGAGTCATTCCTCTTTGTTATTATAAGTAAACCCACATAATTCTTCCTTGTTTTCACTTTCATCTAGTTTAATCTCTTGTTAGGGTATTTTCATTGCTGTCATGATAATGAGAACTAGGATCTTACTAACATTTCTCTTTTTCTACCTCTAGAATCTCCTTATTGTTTATGGTATTTGGGAGTCCTATTCCTACTTATGAAGGGAAAAATAATTATTCATATTTATTCGAGGTAAGTTAACTTTACACTATTCAAAACACCAAATATTTCATACTTTTGTAAATGCTATACTTCGACTCTTATTATTATTTTGATAACATTCCCTTGAGAGCTAATAAATACTTCACCCTTTTTTGGTTTTTGTCTTTAAACTTTGAAACAATGTTTTGAGCATACTTCAACATGTATTGTTAGTCCCTACCTCTGTAGGGACTATAGATTTTTCCTTTGTGGTCAAGTACCTTTGACTGTATATTAGTTTGTGAAGATTTTGTAACTAGACTAACCAAAGTTTTCAGAAAATGCTTATTAATTTCATTTTTCGTAAATTGGAAAATATATTTCTAATTAAAAAAATATTATTTCTAATTTTCCATTGCCTCAATGAACATTGGTGTGGAATAATACCCCTGGTGGAGAGTGATATATATTGGTATTTGTTGGACATTGGAAAATAATTTTAAAATATAAAAAAATGAATTATGTTAATGGTTGTTGTGAAGGCTCTAATATTTCCTATCATGATTTTCATTATTGATTTGCAGTGGACATTGTAGGCTATGCTAATTTTTTGAATAGGCTGATCGACGAAAGGGGGGGCGGTAGTGTGTTGGCATTAGCAAGGATGAGGGGGTGTGCACTCATGGTTCCTCCCTCATATTTGTAATAAAATGCATATTACATGAGAGGTATTGTATGTGTCCAACTGTATAAATCAATGGTGGACAATGTATATCAGGTGTGAAATAGGGTGTCAATTAAATGCATGAAGTGACCTAATGGGTGGGTTGGTCTCTACTACTATCTTGATGTAGCATTTCCTTATTTGAGATTGAGTTTCAAAGGAGTTACACTAAAACCACCTTATGGAAGGCCTAATATCTGGTTTTGAAAAGTAGGGTGGGAAGTCATAATAGACTTCTGGACACAAAGCGATTTTGTTGCAAAACAAGAAGACTTGGGACGGAACCTTATGGATGTTGGAAATAATACTGAGAGGGGGGGTGAATTAGTATTATCAGGTCAATTATTTTTCATTTTACATCAGATTTGTATACGCTACTTCAGTTAGTAAAAGTCGCGTATATACACAACTGCAGTTAAGGAACCTAGCGTATAACCAACAGACTTGTAATTTAAATTATTCTTCAGATGTTGATCATTAATCTGTGCATCAAACCATATAAACAGTAACCAGGAATAGTAAAACAGAACAGGAAATAACACATAAGAACACAAGATATAAGTTGGAAACCCAATGTGGGTGAAAACCACCTGCTGCAATTCGTCTCTATCTTCTTTTAATAAGAAACTTCTCTTTACAATATTTCTGTACTGGTGCAGTCTTATACCAGTACACAGGCTTCTACCTGCAGAAGGCTACAACCTTCTCTCATTCTCCAGCTTCTCCGGGAAGGGAGCTACAACCCCCTTAGCTCTTGTACTAGCTGATGTACTAGTACGTAGGTGCTGACCTACAGAAGGCTACTACCTTCCCTTTTCTTCCAGGGACCAAGTTTCATAAATTTTTAGACTGGATCCATCAATAACATCAATCAAACATCAAATCTATATACATCAATCAATCTCCTTGCACCAACCAAAACTGAATCAAATAATCACTTCTCTGAATGTTGTACCCAGAAAACAATAACAGTAACCAGACACCAATCCTGAACCCAGAATACTACAGTAATAAACAGAAGTAGCTAAAACATATTTTATGAGACATACACTACTTCAAGATGAAGAACCGATGTGCATACGCTTATGTATTAAGGCAAACCAACATATACGCTTCTTTTAAATACTGAACCAGCGTGTATACGCCTTTGCTGCGCCAAACCTGTGTACAGATCTATAAAAGGTAATTTTCCCTTTTCAAATATTTAGGCATCAGTTATACCCATATTATCAGATTTATAGATCAAGTCATGCACCAAATATAACATATCAAAATCACACAAAGATACTACTATTAAAGCCTTAAGATCTTGACCCATCAATAGAACTTATCCTTCTTCTAACGCTCAAGGTTCCTCCTTGGTTCAGATCCAGCTATGCACCATAACCCAATTCTAAATCTTACTCTTTATCAGATATTCAATACTTTTATGAATACCTTTGCCTAATGATCTCCTTCCCCTTTTATAGCCTTAGGCCTTACTCAATACCAAGGTTCAAAACCATAGAGAATCAATACCATGGACCCAATACCTGGGATCAACTCTTCGAACGAGATACCATGGTCCAAAACCATGGGTCCAAATACCAAGGACTAAATACCAGGGACCAAAAATAAGTTTTCCCACATGTGCATGCTTTTCCTTGCATGAAAGTGCATGCACACATATACGCGCCTTTTGATCATCAAACACGCGTGTATACGCAACTTGGTTAAGAGGACGTTGCGTATATATCTTTTTCTTTTATTCTGAGAGCCTGAATAATGATTTGTCATTTGAGTGAGTTTCCATCAAGGAAAACACCTGTGTCATAGCACCAAACCTGTGTCATAATGCCAACAATGGAAGCATAACCTTGAATAGACAAGAATCTTAATGACAATTGATGAGAAACTTCTACTTTAGGTTTTGTTTCATTAAGTCTTTCATGTTTGAAAAAATTTACGTTGTTCACTCCATTTGACACTGTAGCATGGGACTTCTTTATGCACTATTAATTCAGGACCATTCTGATTCAACTTGTCTTGTTATAGGTGTCATAAAATGATTGGATATGAGCTTTATTTTAAAATGAAAGAGGGTGTTGATGTGGATGTGGCCTGAAAATTTATATAAGGGAAAATTACAGTTTATTGATAAAATAGTTGAATTAACTTGAAAGGAGTGGAAATTCCATAAGGATGGTGAATAAAAAGGATGAAATTGTCTTTACAAACTTAGAATTGGTGGTATGACGAGAGAAATTTGGTAAGAGAGGTTCTAAGATCACATAGCCTAGAAAATTTAGAAGGATGAGTATTATGGACAGGAGGAGCCATTCCATTAATTCTTGTTAGTTCACAAAATAAATTGTCGACAATTCATGGTGGAATTTTCATCTTAGGGTAGGGTTTTGGGGAGGGAGTGGAACCGTGATTATGCCCCTCCCTCTCCCCTCTTCTCAGTGAAGTCATGGGGGTACCCCCCAGTTGAAACCCACGAGGAGCATGCATCTTGGTGATTAAAACCTTCATTATTATATTGAGGTGGTAGAACTTTGTGGTGGAACTCAAAGTGCGAAACCCCCTCTGCACCCCTCCCCATTGCTGAAGTCACAGGGAGGGATGAAATCATTGTGAGCCATTGATTTTAACTAGAATCATAACCATTAAATCAATAGGGACCCCAATTGAGGTGGGGTATAACCACCAAAATTATACATACATACATACATACATACATACATACATACATATACATACACATACACATACACATATCCATATCCATATCCATATCCATATCCATATCCATATACATATTACATACACACACACACACACACACACACACACACATATATATCTATATATGTTAGGGCCATCGATTACGATTAACGAGGGCCATTGAATTTCATCAAGGGAACAAGTTTGTTTTAGCACCCATGCTAGTTTCAGGGGTGGGGATATGTTGTTGGGTCATTTGATAAAAAATATCTTAACCATTGGATATCATTAGAATATAACTCCATTTTAAACCCCCGTGGAAGTGAGATCCCAACATGTATCCGGGCCATCCGATCAAAGAAGTTTGGGCCATTGGATATGGAAGGAATGCCACTATAAGAAAAGATTGGAAGTGGACCTGGCTCTTATTTCTGCCCACTCAGTAACACAATCATAGTAAATAGGTACGTTTTCTAAACGATTACTATAGTAAATTACTAGTAACCTGTATAGTTATTAGGTTTAAAATGACTACTGAACACTAGAATGAGGTTTTCATTAATACGTTAGCCCAAATCCATGACACCCACATACTGAACATTGACATACATGCCCTTAGAGCTCAATTGTCGATGAATGACCAAATTCAGTTAAGAAGAAGTTATCGAATTATTATATTTTCCTACCATAGTAGATTGTATTTTATTAATTTTATCAGTTAAATAAAGGAGGAAAGCCATGGATGAATTGAACAATAAAATCCTTAAAGCTAACAAAATTATCACAAAATTCAAATTAGAATGGGGATATATTCAAAGGTTTGGATGCCATCCTTTTGTATTGACTTAGGTTGACTTATATCAGATGAAATTTTTTAAGATGTGTTAAAAAAGGATCAAGGAGATTAGGGTTACGCTTTGATTAGTAGTGAAGAAGTAGTTTATGGGGCAATTACTAGTAAATTATCTTTGTAGGGATTTCAATGTATCACTCTTTTAGAAAATATGATTCAATATTTTCCAACTACTCCTTATTGTTGGTCGATAAATGGTGCCTTTTCAAACTCCTAATTATCCTCACATTAATTATCAACCCGGGCAAGTCTTCTTATTTCAAGAGTGTACATAGTATGCGGCTGCTATTTAACTTAGAGAGTAATGTTTCCTAAATTGCAGTATAGATCTTTTAAATACAAGAGTAAACAGATGCATCCAGTAAATTCCAATTGCAATTTAAAGAAAAATCAATCCTTTAATCAAATCAAATCTTACATTCATCAAAGTAACAGTAACATCAGTTGGGAGTATAGTAGTGATAACTCATCCCTCTTTAACTGATTTAATCTAAATCAAACCCAATCTTTAATAATTAATATAAACAACAAATGATATCAATCTGAGAGTTTCAACAATGATAATTAATACTCTTTACAGTTGATTATATCAAGCGGAATATTTATCTAAGTAACTTGATCTGAAATGAAAGTAAACTGAATCAACAACAACACTGCAAATTATATAAAGCAAGGAGATTCTATTGACACTGGAAAATAATAAACAACGAAGCGATAAAATCATACAAAGAAAGAATACTATCAAACCATCATACTTGCAAGTGTTGGAAATGTATGACACAAGAAAAGCAGTTGAATTGACCAGAGGCCGGGCCTTTAGCCCCCAGCAAACACTTCTAAGTTACTTCAGGAAACACGAGGGAACAACAACTTTACTTATATATTAATCATCAAACTGAATCAACATTACAATATATTCATGTTCTTCTCGACAACGAGAGTCTATAATTACAACTACAATTTCAATAATACAGAAATTCCTTCCTCCCCATCCTTCTTACAAAACATATCCTTTTATAATAGGAAAGGGTAAAAAGATAAATGATAAACGTGATCCCTCAGGATCTCTCGATCCTGAGGGATTCACAATAGTTTTCCATCTTCAGACATCATTTCCTTTCTTGTGCTGATTCTTTTGATTTTCTTTTTGGCTTTATCTGCAACCGCCACATCCTTCCTTAGCTTGTCAATTTTTGCTGTTCCTTCATAGGGAACAACATTTGTCCCTTTTGTTGTTTTCTTGCATAAAGAAAGGTAATAATTAGCTAAGTTGTAACTGCAGATAATTCCTTCATTTCTTACCATAATTCCTTAATGGATTAGCACATTGAGATATAGAAAAGATAAGAATAAAGGAAAAGGATGATGAGATTAATATTAAATGCATACCTTTTCCATGACCCAACATACTCCCCTGCTTACCCTTTTTCATGTCCTCATGAAAAGCATGTAGTTCGATGCAGAGCAACCAAAGAATAAGTTGGAGAACAAATGTTGTAAAGCGGTCTGAAACCATGATTCTTGGCCAAGAGCTCAAAGATGTCCTGTTTGTCCTTCAGGTAGTTCATATATAGCTCGATACTCTTTAGCAGGATACCAAACGATAGGGCTACGAAATCGAAAACCTAGCCAATAAAGAGCTTCTCTAAGTGACGAAGCATTTTATAGCCAATTCAAAATTTTTATAATTAAATGGCTCCCTATTCTGTACATTACTATTGGATACTGTCCACCTGAACTTTGGTTGCAGCCAAGGAGATTTCCTAAATGGAGAGGAAGTATTCTACTTCCTTTTGGATAATCTCTTTTTAAATAGGACCCAAAATTTTGATTACTCCTTCCCAAGGAGCTTTCCTGAATGGATTGGATTGACCAGCATTTGTAACGGGTGTTTTGGTTCACCTTTGACCCAAAGGTCCAGTCCATTCTCCTACCTCTGGAACGTGTTATGAGCCTTGAACCATTTCAGTTGATTGACAACGAACGAAATAAAATCTTGGAATTTCACATCCCCCACAAACGGATTGGGGTTCTTTTAGACTTTTTCCTCTAGTACAAAATTATGTAGGTAAAATTCACACAACAATCTTTGAACTTTTATCCCATGCTGTTTGCAACAGTTTATGAAATCCTCAATTGTTTTTAATTCTATCAGTTTTCCAGCCCTGACAGCTTTGATTTTCAGCTGCAAGTATCTTTCTAGCAAAAATAAGGCATAATTATTGGCAGGAGATCTACATGCCAAGACATCAGTGTACAATGAGAAAATAGTGTCCGTTTGACTCATGACCTTCTCTAATCTGAGCTTCATTTTCTCAATTCTTTCTTCTGCCCTTCGGTATTTGTCGAGG
Organism: Pinus taeda; assembly: GCA_000404065.3. Taxonomy (NCBI): domain Eukaryota; kingdom Viridiplantae; phylum Streptophyta; class Pinopsida; order Pinales; family Pinaceae; genus Pinus; species Pinus taeda. Next base: position 119,660 of record APFE030318415.1, on the reverse strand, counting down.
GTCTCACTTTCTAATGTATTCATGTCTTGACGCTACCTCTGTAATTCTTGGTATTTTTGTTGGGAGATAGTTTCTAGCTCAAGCTGTTCTATGGTAAGCTGAGCCTGGGCTAAATCTTCTTGAAGATTCACTATATTGGGGTCTTTGCTCATCATGATATCTTTGGCTTGAGTACTTGTCTACGTACTCCTGCTATGAGAATGGATTCCTATTGTCTGTGTTTCTTTGTTATGGGAGGCCCAAGCCTCCGTTTGGGTAGCCATACTGTAGGAGGGTACTGCCTCCGTCTAGATAGCCATGCTGTAGGAGGGTACCACCTTTGTCTGAATAGCTAAGTCATAAGAAGGTATAGCCTCTGTTTGGGTAGTTGCTTCTGCAAAAATTGCATGTTGTTCCTTAACAAGTTGAGTGAGTGTGGGCTCAGTTTGAGTCCCTATAGCTTTTGTTTCATATAATTCAGTTTGAACGACTGCATTTATTCTTTCCTGGGTTTTCTCTGGAACCTTCCCCATTGATAATTTTCTTATCTTTCACCTGAGCCTTTTTACTATTTTCCGCAGCCTCTGTTGTTCCTTCCTAAGCTTTCTAATTTTGTCTTTATGCTTTTTAGGAGGAACAACTGGTCTGCTAATCATCTCTGCTCATAATGAGCTTGTTTGCTCATCTTGGCTTTGTTCTATAAGAACTATGTCCCCAGATTGGTAGTCATCTCCCTGGTTTGTTTCTATTTCTCCTGTTTGGTCTACATTCTGTGTATTTAGGCCTACCTGACTGGGTTCTCCTGGAGGCATATCACCAAGTTGGTTCACCTCTTCTTGAGCGGCTTCTACCCTTGTTTCTGCTTCACAACTTACATTTTTTGATATAATTCTATCATGGCCAGAGTTTTCTACAGATGAGGTTGCTCCAATGTTAAAATTGAGCAGGCTTTTGGGCTGTATGAAATCATCCATATTGGCCAAAATCTGGGCCAATTCGATATTGTGTAGTAAGTCACCTAGGGGACTTGATGTTGAGGGGAGTTCTGATTCATTTCTTTCTTCTTCTCCAGAATTCCTTGATTCTTTCTCATGGTCTAACTCAGGGTTATCCTGGCCTTCTATCTACAATTGCTGTTCACTTCCCGAGCTAGACAATTCTATGGGTTGGCTAATACTATCCTAGGGGTTTTCGGTTGTTCCTAAGTTTGTCCTCAACCTAGCGGAATGTCTGCGCTTTTGGGGAATGTTTGCTATAAGGGTAGTCCTCTTCCTTTACAGAACAGGGTTAGGCGCAGGCAGAGCTAGGCCCCTTTCAATGGAAAATACTAATTCCTCCCAACTTGATTACTGCTGGGTGAGGTTGTAACTCACTATCAGCCTAGTCAAGCAGTGGTGGCTCACGACGATTTCTATATGTTGGAACTTTTTCATGCTTTGAGCGGTGTCATGCAATAGGAAATTCAAATATGTAGGCAAATTCACAGAATATTTTTGTTTCAGGATTGCTAAGAGTTTAAGTTGATGCAGCCTTACCATGTCTTTAGCCCATCACATGTGATGTAGTTCTGGACGACTCTGGCTAGTTCTCCCCATGGTTCTCCAAGTGATGATGGTCGAACTCCTTTGCTTTTGATGATCAGGTCCTATCCCTCATCCTTAAAGACTGCAATAGCATCCTGCAACTTCAATCTTTTATTAGCCCATACGGGTCCTTCTGCTGGTAATCCAGACACTTCAGCTATCACCGCATTTAACATTGTGATTTGCCTCCCTCTTATCATAGATTGTCTGTTTTGTAATTTTTGTAGGAATTCAATAGCAATTGCTTCGTTGGGTTGCCGAAATCGTGTGAAATATGTTATCCACCCAGCTCGGGCTAGAATTTCTCCGGCTGCATCAGAAACAGCCAGTATCTGTTGCTCCCTGTGCATTGTTCTTCCTCCCACACTGCCTGGATTCTACAAATAGTTAGTGTAGTAGAGGTATCACAACAATAAACAGAGCCGAGTGACAACAAAAAGTTGTTATAATGGTTATTTCGGATGATACTTTACAGGCATAAGTACCGTTATCTAGGACTTGCTATTGTACCACATACTCCATAATCATGGAATGTCATATTGCCCTGCACAATCGAATAAAGCACTGACATGCATACATAAATACACTGGAGGCTGCTCCTCGCTCCCCTTTAAAATGATAGTTCACCCTCGACCGAATGAGTGAAGGAATGGCGTGCTGGTGACGAAGTACAGGGGTGATAAAAGTGGCAAGGTACACATATTAAGGATAGGATCGCAAAAGATATCGGAGTGTTGAAATCGATGCATATAATGAAAATTATCAATAAGTGTGGAGATGCCGTGAGTTTATTCGAAAAGGAAAAAGGACAATTGACGCAGGAAAGATACTCTGCCATCATCATTCCACTTAAACTACTATGATTGATTTTTAAAAGATATCACATGCATAAAGGTTCAAAAATAGATTAGAAACATAATCTCTCTGTAGTAAAGGTAAAAAAATAAGAAAAGGGAGTTATAATAACTATTAATGTTGAAAATACGACTCCAATACCATTACAGAGCTTCTGTTGTCCGCAGGCATTTATAGCCTCGACAAAGTTGCTTTTTCACCCTTTGGAACCATGATCCTCTATGTATCATTAGGGAAGTGCATTATGATGTCAGAGTAGAGACCAATGTGCTAGCTTGGTAACCAAATGAACACATTTCCATTCACTAGGAAGGAGTGAAAGGTGGGCAGGCCAGCTTATGACGAGACCTCCTATTGTAAGGAATTTTCCTTGATGCATCCATTGGATCATATCCTTTGTGTGGTGGCCATAGTGGGAATGCCACTTCACTGCTTCCTTATGATAATGGTAGGCTAGCTCGTGATGAGACCCCCTATCCTCCATTTGAAAAAAATCATAGAATTGTTAGTAAACACACACACACACACACACACACACACATATATATATATATATATATATATATATTTAGATATTAGACAACACTTCCTATTTATATATAGAGGGTGGCTCAACACTGCTTAGGAGTAGGGATGGTGGAAGAAGTTTGAACATATCAAAAGAAAAGAAATATGCCCTTAACCTTATTTGATGATAATGAACAGAGAGAATTATAGAGGTTAGGGGAGAACCTGCATGGTACAAATAATCAATCAATTCGATTTATAGTGAAAATAATGACAGTGAAGTGATATATATGGTTGTGTCCTTCCTTTCTTGATCAATACAAAGCAATCTCATTAAAGATGGTAATATTCGATTTTCTTGTTCCAGTAAACTTCAAATTTTGTATCCTTACATATATATTTATATACAGTCTTGCCCTATAGAGGATCATAAAGAGTGGGAAAAGGAGAGAAATGATATTCACAAAGTGCTTATTTCCTAAAGGAAACAACAATAGAAAACCTCACACAAAGAGTGTTGTTCCTTATAGGGAACAAAAAGAAAAGACACACAAAAAGGTGTTGTTCCTTAGAGGGAACAACAGCTGTTCCCTTTCGGGAATGACAAATGAAAACTACATGTAGATGGTGTTGTTCCCTGTAGGGAACAACAAAAGGATATATACACAAAAGTGCTGTTCCTTAGGGGGAACAATAAGAAGAAAAACTTCACACCGAAACTACTATTCCTTACAGGGAACAACAAAGGAAATGCATGTCGAAAAAAAATCACTGTTCCTTAGAGGGAATAGTAGCTGTTCCCTAGAGGGAACAACAACTGTTCCTTAGAGGGAACAGGAGTTGTTCCTTGTAAGGAACAACAAAAAGAAAGAAAAAATTGGACGCGAAATTGTTGTTCCTTAGAGGGAACAACAATTATTCTTTAGAGGGAACAACAAAGAAACGAATACACACGAAATTGTTGTTCCTTAGAGGGAACAACAACTTTTCCTTAAAGGGAACAATAGCTGTTCCTTAAAGGAAATGACAATTGTTCCTTAGATGGAACATCGGGAAACAAATACACACAGAATTGCTGTTCTTTAGAGGGAACAACAACTGTTCCTTAGAGGGAACAACAACTGTTGCTTAGAGGGAACATCAGCTATTCCTTAGATGGAACAACATGAAAACAAATACACACAAAATTGCTATTCCTTATAGGGAACAATAGTTGTTCCTTAGAGGGAACAACGGCTGTTCCTTGGAGGGAACAATAGCTGTTCCTTAAAGGGAACAACAAGAAAATTTGCACACAAAATTGTTGTTCCATAGAGGGAACAACAAGAAAATTGACACACAACATTGATGTTCCTTAGAGGGAACAATGGCTGTTCCTTGAAGGGAACAACAAGGAAAAGAAAAAAAAACTTATATACAATTTATACAAGCAAATTCAATCAAATTAGAAAGGATGGAATTCCCTCCTCAGTAAGAATTTGTATGGTAGAATCTTCTTGTATTTGTTGGCAAAAGGACTCCCTGGTAAACTGTTTGTGATAGAGTCGTACTCGATGTCCATTCGCTTTAAAAGAATAGCCAGACCCATCAATGGTGGCTAATGTGAGGGTGCCATTATCATGCACCTCTTGTATCTCATAAGTCCCTAACCATCTAGTGTGGAGTTTTCCTGGGAAATCCTGGAGCCTAGAATCATACAGGAGTGCCCAATCTCCTTCATGGAAGATCTTCTTCTTGATAAGGGCATCATGCCATTTCATTCTTTATTGTTGGATCAGTGCAGTGTTCTGAAGAGCTGATAGCCAGATTTCATCCAATTCATTGATTTGATGTAGCCCATTAATCTGTGCTTCATTTAAGTCCAAGCCTATCTCCTGAGCTATCCTCAATGTATGGATTTCAAATTCGATTGGGAAGATAGGTTCTTTGCCAAACACTAGCCGACATGGGGAATATCCCGTGGTATTTCTCCATGTCATGTGGTATGCACACAAGGATTCTGGCAATCGAGTAGCCCAGTCACATCTATGTGATTCTACTGTCTTTGTGAGCATTGCCTCGATTACTTTATTAGTGGTTTCTACCTGGCCATTTGCTTGCAGGTGGTATGGAGTTGTGATTATGTGCATGATATGATGATTCTTTAATGTTGCAACAATCTTATGGCCTATAAATTGTGGCCCTCCATCCATGATTATTTCTCTAGGCAAGCCATATCGCACGAATAGTTGGAAAAGAAAGTGGATTACCGAGTCCTCTGTTACCCTTGGTAATGCTTTTGCCCCCACCCATTTAGTAACATATTCTATTGCGACTAGTATGTATGTCTTTTGATTAGATGATGGGTTTATTGGATAAATGAAATCTAATGTCCATCATTCAAAAAGTTCAATCACTAATTGCAGATGCAGGAGAATCTCATTAGACTACCTAGGGAATCCCATTCTTTGGCAGCAGTCACATGCCTGGACAAACTTCTTGGCGTCTTTAAAAATGGTGGGCCAATAATAGCCAGTCTGTAAGACTTTGTGACCATTCCTGCAGTTTGAAAAATGATCACCGCAAGGTCCATCATGGCGAGATTTCGGGATGTCGAAGACTTCATCTTCCCTAACACATCTTCGAATGTGCATATCGGCCCCTGTATGAAATAAATATCCTTCGATCCAGGAGAACCAAGTGCTACACTGTACTATTTGTTTTCTTTCATTAGGTGTCAGGTGCTTGGGTCATTTTCCCATTGCTAGGTAGTTTGCGACATCCGCATACCATGGTGTTTTCATGGTGACAATAAATAAGTGTTCATCAGGGAACTGGTCTTCTACTGCTGCTGAGTCATTTATCTTTGGCATTCGTGAAAGGAAGTCTGCTACTGGATTTTCTTTTCCTGGTCGATCTTTGATTTTTATGTCAAATTCCTACAAAAGGATCAACCATCTTGTCACTCTTCCATTTGTAATAGGTTTATTAGCTAGATATTTAATAGCAAAGTGACCAGTATACAAAACCATAGGGTATGCTATTGTATAATGTTTGAATTTATTGATAGCATAGATTACAACCAAAAAATATTTTTTAGTAATAGTATAATTTAATTCATTAGGAGATAGATTTTTGTTGATATAGTATATTCCATATGGCTTCTTATCTTCCTCCTAGCCGAGAATTGCTCCAATGGCCGTATCTGAAGCGTTGGATGAAATCTGGAATGACAAATCCCAGTTTGGGCCCCGTAATATTGGGGCTGTCGATACAAGCCATTTTAAATCTTCAAAAGCAATGTCACATTTGTTAGTCCAAATGAAATCGATATTTCTTGTTAATGCATATAATGGTGCAACAATTTGAGAAAAATTATTTATAAATATTCTATAATAGCCAAAAAATCCCACGAAACTACGTACCTCAGTTTGTGTGGAAGGGGTAGGTATTAAAAGAATTATTTGATTTTTTTTTTGGATCTACCTGAATTCTAGCTGCTGAGATATAGTGACCCAAGATGAGGCCCTCGGTCATCATCATGTGGCATTTTTAATGGCTTAAATAGAGCCTAGTAGCAATGCATCTTTGCAGAATTTTCACTAATGTTTGTAATGCTAGCTCGAAGTCATCTCCGTAAGATGTAAAGTTATCCATGTACACCTCGTGTTATTGATTTATCAGATCTGAAAAAATGCTGAGTATATCCCTTTGGAATGTGGCAGGTGCATTGCACAAACCAAAAGGTAAGACCCTGTAAGAAAATGTCCCCCAAGGGCAGACAAAGGTAGTCTTATCCTGGTATTTAGGGGCAATTTGAATTTGATTGAAGCTGCTGAAGCTGTCTAGGAAAGAAAATATTTTTTTTCCTGCCAATGTGTCCAAGACCTGGTCAATGAATGGGAGGGGAAAATGGTATTTTTGGGTTGCTTTATTAAGCTCTCTATAGTTAACACATATATTCGACTTTCCATTATTTTTAGGCACCACTATTAATGGAGAGACCCATTTGCTTTCAAATATAATATAAATGAAATTTACATCTAAAAATTTTTGTAGTTCAGCTTTAACAATATCTTTAAGGTGAGGGTTTAACCTCCGTTGAGGTTTTCTGATGGGCGTGACATCTTTCTCTATATAGATGTGGTGCATGCATAATTGGGGATCAATCCCTTTCATGTCCGGGTAATCCCATGCGAAAGCCTATTTATATTTTCTCAGAAGTTGAACAAGCTTCTTCTCCTGTTCAACAATCAGGTTTTTGTTAATATTTAAAGTTTTTCCTGGCTCAATTTCTATGGTTTTATTGTTATAAACAGAAGTTGTTGGTATTGATTGGTCGTTAATATCTTTTAAGGGATCTTATTCTATTTCGTTATCGAGGCCTGCTTCGATCATGTGACATTTTGGATGGGATACAACATCTCGTTGGTTAATGTAAGTGTTAATGATGTCATCTTCTATTTGATCCTTGAATTCAAGAGCCTCTTCTATAGTTAGTGGTGATCTAATGTTTTCAGTGAGATATGATACAGGTTGTTTTCTAGTTTTTATTATTGTTAATCTTGGCTGAGCTGGAGGATATAAGGCTAATTTCTTCACATTGCTTCCTTTTTCTATGGTCATGCTACCTGTTTGATAGCTTATGTAAGCATCTATGGTTGCTAGCCAAGGTCTACCTAGAATTAGAGGGTGTCCATCGAGTTGGTTTCTAGGATTGATGATCAGAAAATTTGCTGGGTATTCCCAAGAATCTACAGACACCATTACATCCTGTAATGTGCCTTCTAGTTTTACTACCGATCAGTCAGCCAGTTCCAACAAGGTCATGGTTGGGTCCAAGGATGTAATGCCAAGTTTTTGACAAGTTGTCGTTGTAAGAATATTGATTGCTGCTCCTAGGTCGACTAATGCATTGGGGAAGGAGAATCCGTTTATTTGCACCGTGACTATAGGGTTTCCTGGGTCCTCATATTTTACAGGTGTTTATCTGCCTTATAGTAAATCAGATAAAGTACCGACTACATGGATAGTTGGGGTTGTTTTTATTTTCCTCTTCAGTTTTTTCATACACAATCCCCTAATAGTTTTTACATAAATTGGAATGTCCTGAATAGCCTGGACGAGAGGTATTTTTACACACAAAATTCTCAGTTCTCCCAGAAGATAAAAATCAATATATTCAATTGAGCGGGGTATAATTAATCTCTCTAGGAATGGTGGAGAAGAGGTAATAGTTTGATTGTGAGTTTTTTGTTTAATAGGATTCTCGACTTATGGTACTTGTTCTACAAGTAACGGGTCTTCAATTTGTATATTTTTATCCCCCTATGATTCTATTGTCCACCCAAACCTTAATTAAAGCTCATTACACTCCCTCAACTCGATTTCTGGTTCTGGTCCTTCAATAATTTGCACAGATTGAACTAGTCTGTTGTTGGGGTTTGGGTTGGGTTGGGCTGGGAGCTGCGGTCGTAGGTTGGTCTGAGGGTTCTGTTGCAATGTGTAGGGTGCTGGCAGTGTGGGTTGAAGTAGGGGGATTGTTCTTGTTGGCTGGTTAGTAGGTCTTTGCCAGCTTGACTACCAATTCTGGTTCTGTGAAGTGGAGGGTGACCATTGAGATTGATATGCATTATTCTGCCAGAATGGTAGGAAGTAAGAGGAATTTGGCCAATTGTTATTTTGATTTGATTGGTTGGGCCAAGGTGGCATAGAGAATGGTTGTTGTGACCAGTTGGAAAAAGGTGGTTGGTTCTACCACATAGCTCCTGGGTATTGTTGTGAATTATATTGCGAGGGTTGAAAGAAAGAAGATGGATCAGTAGGCATACCTGTTTGTTGTGGTTGCCATTGGCGACATTGATTTAGTAGGTAGACTAGTTCTGTTTCTTCCTCTGCCTCCTTATAGATTAATTTTAACCCTAGGAGTGATGGGCAAATTTCTGTGGCATGATCTTTAGTACATATGGCACATGTTTGCACCATATCCAGTGGGAGCTTTTTATGACTATGCTTCTTCCTGCATCTAGGAAAAAATATCACCAAGTTTTGTTATACTTCAGCCTGCTTTTGCTTGGCTTTCATAATGTCTAATTGCGTTGTCATAGTTCCCAAAATATCTATTTTTAAATCCTCTAGCAGGTTGCCAATTTCTGCATGAGCTATACCTCCACTAGATATTTTCTTGTCCTTGATGGTCATGTTGCATTCTGATGGTTTCAATCTCGTACTGCCTCTTGAGCACTTGATACACAATTTAATAATGTCAACATACTCTTCTTGATATATGTCACCTTTACCCATAATATTTAATGTCTCTATCCATTGTTCTTTTAGCCCTTTAATTAGTGTAGTTTTTAGCAGATTATCAGGCAAAGGCAGAGTTGCATAGGGAGACTGTTGGAGGTTATATTGAAAATCTTCCACATATTCTTCTAACATTTCTCTGGGTCTTGCTACCATTTGGAATATTTTGTCTTTCAATTCCCTAGATATGCAAAGTCCTGATATCTTTTAAAGAAAGCGGTTTTCATTTGATCCCAATCATTTATTATGCCTCCACCTAATCCCATAAACCATCGCAAGGCTGCTCCTTTTAATGTGGAGGGAAACAACTTTAGTTTTTGGGGGTCGGTGGTATAATCATAAACCCGACATAATACATCAAATTCAAATAGAAATGCATATGGATCCTCTGATTTCAGTCCATGAAAGGTGGGAATATTTTGGAGAGGGATAGCTTTCATGGGTGCATTGACAACTATGTCAACGATGGGATATTACAATGTAGAGGTCTGGGGTGCTTGTGGGCTGTTGGCCATTTGATCAAATATATGCCAATACCATTCCGGGATCTCTAGAGAGTTGTTCCTAGGATGATTAGAAGGGGTGGGAATGATCTTAACAACACTCCCTCGGTTTGGGATACTGGGTGTTCCTTGTTGAATTACTACCTGAGGGGATCTTGGCTCCTCTATTTCCCCTGTTTCTCCTCCTCCTTCATGAATATTACAAGAATTCCCTTCCTGTGAGGAAATTGGGTGCGAACTTTCAATTTCTTGAAAACTCTGCTCAGTCCCTACTGTTTTGCTGTGAACCTCAGCGTAGGCTATAGATGGTGAGCTTGTGGTCCAAAGGGAGACAATAGGTTGTCTGGAAGCAATATTTCTGGGACCTACTTATGGTTGAGATTCGACTTTCTTTAAGATGTCATCTATGAACGTTGATCATCCAAGGGTCACCGGTCCCTTAGATCTGTTGAGTTTGGGTAGTGGAATTGGATTGTTTTCGGGTTTTTCTTCTTAGTCATTCATGCAAACAATTCAAATGTTTATCTCTACCCTAAGTTTCTAACAATTTTGCTAGAAAGTGGGTAGGGGTGCAGGCATTTTACATGCTCTGTACGGAGGTTCTTACTTTTCATTTTTAATACCCAGTTCTTTCTCAACAGACAAGCAACAAATACCTATTTCAGTTTTCTGTAACTGTGCTGAAAATCGGGCGAAGGAGCAAGGAATTTACTTGCTCGTTATGTAGGTTCTTACCTTCCGTTTTCAATACCCAATTATTCTTCAACAACAATCATCAAATGTACATTACTCTTTAGAAATGGCTACACTCTCCCTGGCAACAATGCAAAAATGTTGGTCGATAAAAGGTGCCTTTTCAAACTCCTAATTGTCCTTACATTAATTATCAATCTGGGCAAGTCTTCTTATTTCAAGAGTGTACACAGTATGTGGCTGCTATTTAACTCAGAGAGTAATGTTTCCTAAATTGCAGTATAGACCTTTAAAATACAAGAGTAAATAGATGCATCTAGTAAATTCCAATTGCAATTTATGAAAAACTCAATCCTTTAATGAAATCAAATCTTACATTCATCAAAGTAGCAACAACATTAGTTGAGAGTACAGTAGTGATAACTCATCCCTCTTTAACTGATTTAATCTAAATCAAACCCAGTGTGTAATAATTAATCTAAATAGTAAATGATCTCAATATGAGAGTTTCAACAGCGATAGTTAATACTCGTTATAGTTGATTATATCAAGTGGAATATTTATCTAAGTAACTTGATTTGAAATGAAAGTAAACTGAATCAATGACAATACTACAAATTATATAAAACAAGGAGATTCTATCAACACTGGAAAATAATAAACAGGGAAGTGATAAAATCATAGAAAGCAAGAATACTATAAAACCATCACACTTGCGAGAATTGGAAATGTATGACACAAGAAAAACAGCTGAATCCACCAGAGGTCAGGCACTTAGTTGCCAGCGAACACTGCTAAGTTACTTCAGGAAACACAGGGGAACAACAATTTTACTTATATATTAATCATCAAACTAAATGAGCATTACAATATATTCGTGTTCTTCTCGACAACGAGAGTCTGTAATTTCTATTACAATTTCAATAATACATAAATTCCTTCCTCCCCCTCCTTCTTACAAAACATCTCCTTTTATAATAGGAAAGGGTAAAAATATAAATGATAAAAATGATCCCTCAGGATCTCTCGATCCTAAGGGATTCGCAACAGTTTCAATCTTCAGACATCATTTCCTTTCTTGCACTGATTCTTCTAATTTGTTTTTGGTCTTATCTGCAACCGCCGCGTCCTTCCTTAGCTTGCCGATTTTTTCTGTTCCTTCATAGGGAACAACATTTGTCCCTTTTGTTGTTTTCCTGCATAAAGAAAGGTAATAATTAGCTAAGTCGTAACTGCAGATAATTCCTTCATTTCTTACCGTAATTCCTTAATAGATTAGCACATTGAGATATAGAAAAGGTAAGAATAAAGGAAAAGGATGACGAGTTTAATAGTAAATGCATACCTTTTCCATGACCCAACACTTATCAACCTCAGTTTGAGCTTGGAATAGCTTATTTAAAATTCAGAAAGAAAGAGTGGTTATCCCCAATGGAATGGGACAAATTGATGAAGTTGAAGAGATGTTTTATTCAATGGGACATCATTGCTTTAGTATATAGGGTATCTAATTTGCCGAAACTTTTCAGTCAATTATGAAGGAGGAAATGGATGTTGTAATCCTTAAAGCTAACAGAATCATCATATAACTCAAAGAAGAATGGGGATATATTCAAAGGTTTGAGATGCCATCCTTTTCAAATGAATCATGTTGGTTTATATTAGATGAGAAATTTATAGGTTTTAACCCTGTATAGAAATTACCTGCAAACAAATTCTTAAAAGAGAAAATAAACAATGGTGAGAACATAAAATATACACAAATATTTTCTCCTAGAATCCAAACTGGGAAAACCAGATTGATTTTTCATTATATTCCTTTCAATGTTACAATACATATATATACACACTGAAGCATTCATGAACCCTAATCCATTAACCATGGATTAGAACATAATTGTAGTTCCCTTGACTGGATATACACAATACCATGAGAAAAAACCATCTCTCCCAAAAGCATGCACAAAACCATGGGTGGGTTCGCCCACCATCCTTGGCTCTGCTCCCCATCCTTTGGGTCTGCCCATCATGGAAATAATATAACACATACCCAACAAAATTTCAAGTTGCAGTAAAAAAGACTCAAGAAGATTAGGGTTACGCTTTAACTATTTGCGAAGAAGCATTTTTTGGGAAATTATTGGTAAATTCTCTTCACATGGATTTTAGTGTATTAGCTCATTTAGATAAGATGATTCAATATTTTATATCTTCTCCTTATTAGATTTATTCTCAGCTTAGCGTAGCTTATTTAAAATTCAAGAAGCAAAAATGGTCAACCCTAGTTGCATGGGATAAATTTATGAAACTAAAGAGATATTTTACTCAACAAGCCATCCTTGCTACAGTTATATAGGGTATCAAATCGGTCCAACCTTTGCAGTCAATGATTGAGGAGGCTACAAAGGTAGAAGAAGAAGAGGAATTTGCATTTTTCTAAAGGCCTAAGAAAAAACCATCTAGGCTATAAAAGGTTGGATGACTAATAATTCAACAAGAGGAAAAACCAAGGTTGCTAAACAATATACAAAACATAAAAATATATCTCGCAAGTAATTTATATATAGGAGAGTATGTAATGCAGTTTTAATTAAAGGAGAGTTATGTAGGAAGTTGTTCAGGGATTGTTTATAAATACCTCAATTTTCCTTTGAGAAGGTTGGATTTTTAAGGTGAAACTTGTAATTGAATATGCATAGTGCACACATTGTGATGTTCATGATGACGGTGTAATTTTATTACATTCAATTATGATTAATGGTGTTTTTTTAGTGTTTCGTGTTTTGTTAATATTTCATTGTATACTTTGGTACATATGAATTATTAATAGTTTTCCACTATCGAATTGATAGTTCATTTGAAACATGTTACTTGATTTATTTCTTTCCAAATTCAAATTAGTTGAAGATTTAAGTCAATATTTTTGAATTGTCTAGAATTATATCAATACCAAATCTTCTATGATTTTGTTGCAGATTTCATTTGAAATACAAATGAGTTCCAGCGATATATGTTTTATTTTGGGCTGGATGACATTTAGAAGGCATATGCGTTTTAACACTCACACCAAATTATAATTCTGGTCATTATACATGAGTAATTAGTATCTAATACATGACATGATTAACATAGAGAGAAGTTAGCAAAATTTTAAAAAGTAATATGGCAATTGTAAGAACAAATTCTATTTATTATGTTCATAGTTGCATTAGCCAAGTGTTTATCATTCAATTTTCAGGACCCATGTTTCCAACACATATTTAATTTCCTCTCGAGGGGGCTCGTTACGAAATATTTTCTTCAAAGTGATCCCTTGGGTTGTCATTCTGCTAGTTGCATTACATTAGTGATTTCTTCTCCAAGTTGTGCAGTCATCATTTTGCTAGTTACATCATGTCAGTGGTTTCTTCTCGAAGTTGTGTGTTGGCATCTAGCATCCAAGATCTTTTTAACATAGTGAGCAATCCTTGCGCCTTGGTTAGCAACATAAGGAGTACACAAATAAGCTCTTGTCAAAGGCAGAGACAAAGACCACAATATCTCCATAAGATAAGTGATGCTTCCTTCCTTTTGCACGTGAATGCTTAAAATGCTCACACAATATACATGACAACCCTATAACACTTAGGTTTGAAGCTCAAAATGTGGATAAGAAATTGGATTTTTTTTGGTAACGTGTCAATGACCTAACTATATTCGAATTGTTTTTTGCACAATAAGTTTAGATATTTTTCTATGAGATGCTAACTTTTTTGAAATACATAGTATTGAGATCTAATTTGGTGATATATATTTAATATATAGTTCATGATACTTGTTTCTTCACAATTTAACAATTCCCAGTTTTACGAAATCTATCCATATTACATTTACATTTTTCCTATTTTTTATATATCTTTTGCATATTGGATCAAACACCATTAACGATGCCATCCTCTATGTTGTAGTTTACTGCATGTGGCTAAATGTGAACATTATATTTGATTAGAATTTTTCACGAAAACCTCGTTGTTTTCTCGTATTTTGCATAACCTATTTCCTTACTTTAATTTTCATCAATTACATCAGGAACTATTAGTTCTTTGTTTACATGTAGCAATGTTTTTTGTTTTTGTTTTTCACATCCTTGTTCCTATAATATAGGTATGAGAATAATGGATCTAGCGGAACATGTATATGGAAATTATTGTTTATATATTCTATGTTATCATTAGATTGTTGATTCACTTAGATATGGTTGATGATTTCAATAATTTTTTTATCTTTTTGGTTGACTGTCATATTATATTTTCCTGCAAATGCACGTTCTTTAATCATTCACATTAAACCTTTATTATGAGATTAAACTTGATGTGTGTTAATCTATGCTGTGGATCTTTTGCTATGGTGCATTTGTATCACACTTTGATAAAAATGCCATGGAGGGATAGGAAACGTGTTTGTTTGTAAATGGAAAAATTAACGTTAAACTTTTTTGCTAAGCTTAGTTGAAATTTTCCATCGTGGCTAAAGACATTTACCGAGTGATTACATATCTACCATCATTTTATTAATTACGTTAGTGTTCACACTAGTTATGTTCATACATTGTGCATGATAGCATCCTCGCTTTCTCGGAAACTAAAAGCTCATGCAGATGACTTTAGAGTCAATGGGATGGCCATATATCGAAGTTGTCTAGGCTTTGTTGTTAAAAGAAATAGGTGCTTATGGAATTCAATTATTTATCATTTTTATTTCATGACTTGGTTAACACTAGGATATGAAAATATGTAATTTTTGTTGTTATCATATCTATTTATAACTTAGCTTGCTAAATTATTGTTAGTAATCCCTTTTAGTTGTGCTATGGATTTTTCACTATGGGATTTATTATTCAGTGATATTTTAGAGTGATGTTTAGAAGTAAGTAGGGTTGACGAGAGCCATGTCTTCATAGAAGTTAAGGGACAAAAACATTTCATGTTATATGGCGAGAAGGTTCACGTTGTGCCCCAGCTTTAGGTATAAACTTTAAACATTGTGGATAAGGATGTGGGCCACGAAATATGGAAAGTGGGAGACGAGAATACTCGTAGAATTTAACAAATAGTTTTGACGTTGCACTGTGGAGGTTTTGTAAAGGGTGTTTTACAGATTCCGAACACTGTAGAAATATGTGTAGTGTTATCACCAAAATAGGACCCTGATAGGCTCCTGATCAGATTATCTCAGTGTAACTATTTCAAACCAATCTTTTAGCTAAGGCTTAGCCTCCTCAGCCTGAGAGGGCTCTCTCAAAGGGTTAATGGTTTTGATTAAAGATATGGATAGATGGCTAACTCTATGGTTTGTGATTGTATATGTTTATAGGTTGAAAGATGAAAGTTGGCTACCATTGGGCTATGGAGTCAAAGTATGTTTCAGTACCAAAACAAGATCAGATTAACATGAAGTCAGGGCATAGAGAGTTTTTATGCATCAACCAAAACAAAGATACAATGCAAGGAAACATAGTTTATAAATACATGAAGGAAGTTGGAGCATCATTGGTGAGTTCTAAGTAACACGTATTCATACCACTGCAAGTAAGTGAAAGAGGAAAGCCATGAGACAATAGGACATTAAAAACTCTCTTTGAATCCTGAGTAGTGAAGCCAAAACATTCTACCTAGCATGGAAGTCAAGGCATTATAGAGTTCAAGTGCAAAAATGCAAATATAAAACAGTGAAACACAGTTAGTTTATCTATGAAGGAAGTTAGAGCATCATTATGAGTTCTGAGTATCATAAGTAAACACCACTGTAATGTAAGTATTGGAAGATTCCATCAAAACAAGAACATACAAGAACTCTTCCTGAATCTTGAGTTGTCTAAGTAAAAAGTCTGCACTAGGTTAAAAATATACATATTCTGCACTTAGAGCAGAAACTGAGCCAAAAAGTATCCAAACTGCTTGATAATTCGACCTCTTGCTTTATATAGAATTTACAACATGTATTCCTTCATCCCTCATCAAGAGAATTCGAATTTTCTATGAGTGATACCTATTCTAACCATAAAACAAACCATTAATAAGAACTCACTGTTAACTAGCAGTGCTAGTGACCTAATACAACTAGGAGTGTAACTCCTTATTATGATTAAAAAAACTTATCTAAACATTGAAAGCATTATTTGATAGCTGCAACCTCATGAGCTCAGATTTGATGAAGCCTCCCACGTTGTCACCTTACTGCTGATGATAAACCCTAGAAATTAGGGAACATGTTTCCCTGTTTTTAGGTTGAGGATCCTTGAAAATTGGCACATGGGACAAAGCCTTTATCTTCTCATCCATGACATATTTTACAAAAATGAAGGAGGTTTTTGTAGTCCACGCTTTCTAGAACAAAAACCTCTCTTGGTTTTTTAAAACACTTCTCTAGCTGTCTAGAAACTGTCCTTGAAAAACACGTGTAAAATAGGAAAAATTTGTTCTCTGAAATTAGGGTTTCAAAGAAAGCTTAGTATCTCCCAACTGAAAACACTTATGAAGCAAGTGAGGAAGGTTATTGTATCTGGAGATTTTTTGAATAGAAAAATCCTTCAAAATTCCAAAATTCCTTTTCATGTGACAGAAACTGATCTTGAAAAAAAATGCTAAAACCAGAAGACAAAGCTTGACTTTCAGCATTTTCGTAGCGCACGTTTAACCGTAAATTCCTCCCACCTCAGAATGAATTTGAAGAAACTGAAAAAGGTTTCTGTATTTTAGTATGTTAGGAAGAAAAGCCTCTTTCATTTTTCAAAATTGAGTTCTCAGTTACTTAGGAACCCTTCTGGAAGTTGACTAGTAAAGGCAAAAAACATAGATTTTTATGCTGAAACAGGCTTTTTCAAGGGTTTCGTAGCATGCTACGAAAACTCCTAGTTCAGAATCCCTGATTTTGTAGTGAAGTCAGTGAAAATTCTAGGTTTTTCACTACGAAAACTCCTAGAGTGAGTTTTACACTACGGAAACCTTGACAGAAGTTTGACACATGGAACTTATGTGTGATATGGGACCAGTGATAGGCAAGAACAGAGTATTGAACCTATTTGACCATACCAACAAGACTCTCTTTTAGATATTAGATTCTAAAACAACCATGGAAAGACTAGACCAAGACTAACATCAATCCTTTGAAATCAAACTGATGTCGAAAAACATGGTGAGGCTTTTAGGACATGGAATGAGGATGTGAAACCTTTTTTTTTTTTTGGAAAAGAGAATGACACTTATCTAGATGAGATGACTCAAAACCTATAAGACTATGACTAGAAACAAGGCAAACTTTCCAAAGCTTAGAAACAAAAATTTTAGGGTGATAACAGTGGTTCCACTAGGGATAGTGTGCCCTTGTGGTATACTAAGAACTTGTAGCTCTAGTGCCACTATCCATCCTCAAGAATAAAATTCTAAACTTCTGCCCAATCTACTCCTTAAGCCTTTAATGATTTCTGAAAGAAGAATTCAAACTGCACCTACTAAAACAGATGCTTAGTCAACCTACCCTGAGCTTATTTTCACATTCCTACCTACCCTATCAGCTGCAATCTCCACTTGTGGCTCAAGGAACATGAAACTTCTAATGAAGCCAGTCGTCGATCTGATCTGACACTTGAATCTCTTGACTGTGCTTGAAGAAAAAATAAACAAGATACTGAAATAACCAAGGCAGCATGAGGTGTAACTGTTCTTCAAGATGAAAATATAACTGGAAGCCTGAACAATAAATCTTTTCCATGTAGTCAGCTATAGGGTCAAAAAATACATGGTTAGTTTGATGATTCTCATAAAAATGTATATCTTCAAACAACTGATCCTCAGTCACACAACATTTATTTGATATGCTATCCAACTTCTTTTCTAAATGATTCCCACAAACAATGTAATTTTCCTCACTATTATGATCATTCTTTATTGTAAGTTGCTGCAAGCAATTACAAAAATGAACAACCTTTTCCTCTATCTAAGGGTTATAAAAATTTCTTCCAGTATTTCTTCTTGGTGTTTGTAATCATTTTCATACTCTTTATGATCAAAATATTGACAAGTTTGCTGCATCTTCATGTTAATCTCAAAGGATGTAACATGGTTTTTGTAAGTAAACCCCTGCTGATTTTCATGCTGCATTTTATGGGGTGTTATCCTTTCTTCTAGTTGTTGAAATGTATTGTTATGAAGAGCCTCTAAAATTTCTTCATCCATGAATTCATCATCACCATAACAATCCTCCAAATATTGAATAAGACTCAAAGAATGTTTACAACAATTTTTTACCAGTAATAAGGAAGGATGACATTCTTTATACATCTCATAGAATTCATCATGAAAATTAGCAAGCGAATATATTGAACCATTTTCCAAGCTTTTATACCAAGACCATGTTTTTCCTTCTTAAGTGGTCATAAACATCCTCATGAGACAATCTTCAGGGAACTGAGCCTTAAGACTGCGTACATGCATATGGAACTTAACCAAATGAAGAGCAACATTGTCTTTCTTTTCATCTTTGAGTATTGGAAGATCATCTAACCAATCAACCCTTGGCATAGGATTTGGAAAACCAGGGATATGAGACCGATTCAAAGGGGCATACCTGGCATTCATTCTTGCAATGGAACTCATTTTGAAACTTCATCAAGCAACTGATCTTCTAGTAGTCGAGTCACCTTCCAATTTGTTATTTTATGTGTGGAGTCGCCAAGGTAGTTTGCAGCCTTAAAAGATTTCCGAGCTCCTGCTACCTTCAGAATTTCAACTTCTTAGTTTCGGGAATGAATAATCTTCAGACTCCCGGTAGACGCACCAAAATGTTATCACCAAAATAGGACCCTGATAGGCTGCTAGTCGGACTATCTCAACGTAACTATTTCAAACCAATCTTTTAGCTAAGGCTTAGCCTCATCAGCCTGAGAGGGCTCTCTCAAAGGGTTAATGATTTTGATTAAAGATATGGATAGATGGCTAACTCTATCATTTTTGATTGTATATGTTTATATATTGAAAGATGAAGGCTGGCTACCATTGGGCTATGGAGTCAAAGTATGTTTCAGTACGACAACAAGATTAGCTTAACATGAATTCAGGGCATAGAGAGTTTTTATGCATCAACCAAAACAAATATACAATGCAAGGAAACACAGTTTATAAATACATGAAGGAAGTTAGAGCATCATTGATGAGTTCTAAGTAACATGTATTCATACCACTGCAAGTAGGTGAAAGAGGAAATCCATGAGACAATAGGACAATAAAAGCTATCTTTGAATCATGAGAGTGAAGCAAAAACATTCTACCTAGCATGGAAGTCAAGGCATTATAGAGTTCAAGTGCAGAAATGCAAATATAAAATAGTGAAACACAATTAGTTTATCTATGAAGGAAGTCAGAGCATCATTGATGAGTTTTGAGTATCATAAGTAAACAACACTGCAATGTAATTATTGGAAGATGCCATCAAAACAAGAACATATAAGAACTCTTCATGAATCTTGAGTTGTCTAAGTGAAAAGTCTGCATTAGGTTAAAAATATACACAGTCTGCACATAGAGCAGCAGCTGAGCCAAAAAGTATCCAAACCGCTTGCTAATTTGATGTATTCCTTCATCCCTCATCAATATAATTTGAATTTTATATGAGTGACACCTATTCTAACCATAAAACAAACCATTAATTAGAACTAGATGTTAACTAGCAGTGCTAGTGACCTAATACAACTAGGAGTGTAACTCCTTATTATGATTACAACAACCTTATCTAAACATTGAAAGCATTCTTTGATAGCTGCAACATCATGAGCTCGAATTTGATGAAGCCTCCCACGTTGTCACCTTACTGCTGATGATAAACCCTAGAAATTAGGGAACATGTTTCCCTATTTTTAGGTTTAGGATCCTTGAAAATTGGCTCGTGGGACAGAACCTTTATCTTCTCATCCATGACATATTTTACAAAACTGAAGGAGGTTTTTGTATTCCATGCTATCTATAAAAATAAACTCTCTTGGTTTTTTAAAACACTTCTCCATCTGTCCAGAATCTGTCCTTGAAACACACATGTAAAATAGGAAAAATCTGTTCTCTGAAATTAGGGTTTCAAAGAAAGCTTAGTATCTCCAAACTGAAAACACTTATGAAGAAAGTGAGGTAGGTTATTGTAGTGGGAGAGTTGATTAATATAAAAATCCTTCAAAATTCCAAAATACCTTTTCATGTGACCAGAAACGGATCTTGAAAAAGACTGCTCAAACCAAAAGACAAAGCTTGACTTTCAGCAATTTCGTAGCACAAGTTTAACCGTATATTCCTCCTGCCTTAGAACAAATTTGAAGAAACTAAAAGAGGTTTTTGTATTTGAGTATGTTGGGAAGAAAAGCCTCTTTCAGTTTTCAAAATTGGGTTCTCAGTTGCTCAGGAACCCTTCTGGAAGTTGACTCGTAAAGGCAGAAAATAAAGATTTTTATGCTGCAACAGGCTTTTTCAGGGGTTTTGTAGCGTGCTACGAAAACTCCAAGTTAAGAATCTCTGATTTCATAGTGCAGTTAGTGAAAATCCTAGTTTTATGCTATGAAAACTCCTAAAGTGATTTTTGCACTACGGAAACCTTGACACAAGTTTGACACATAGAACTTATGTGTGATATGGGACTAGTGATAGGCAAGAATAGAGTATTGAACCTATTTGACCATACCAACAAGACTCTCTTTTAGATATTAGACTCTAAAACAACCATGGAAAGACTAGACCAAGACTGACAACAATCCTTTGAAATCAAACTGATGTCGAAACACATGGTGAGGCTTCTAGGACATGGAATGAGGCTGTGAAACCTTTTTTTTTTTTGGAAAAGAGAATGACACTTATTTAGATGAGATGACTCAAAACCTATAAGACTATGACTAGAAACAAGTTAAACTTTCCAAAGCTTAGAAACAAAAATTTTAGGGTGATAACATGTAGGACAAGAATTTTGGTATGATAACTATTGAGAATTTTGTTGTCATGTCATAAGAAGTTTGTGAAGAGTTCCTTTCAAAGTTGAGAATGATAATTGGGTTTTTATAATGGTTTTAAAGAAGAAAAGTGTTATCATAAATAGATTTTGTACAAAGGAGGAAAAACAAATGAAATATGGCATACAAAATCCACTATCAGAAATATAATTACTTTTGAAATATACTTTCTTAGAGCCAACCTCCAAATATGGTTGCCACCTATGAAAAAACCAGATGAAAAATTGTACATGTATACAATACATGTCAATCCCTTTGAATAATGGTATGAAGATATACCATGAAATTGAAAAGTCTTAATGCGTGATGTAGATTTATAGGAAAATGGGTAAATTATTACATAAATAAGCATGCTCTATTAAATTTGTTTAATATTTATCTAGGTAGGTCATGGGATGTGATATTTATATTTAAATGCTAGTGACCCATACCCATAGCTAAAAAAAATATAGAGACATAAAGAAATAATTACCTAGTATCCTAAATGATGAAAGCTCATCTTTTAATTATGCAATAAATTCAGTTGAAGTATTAAAACCAATGAAGAAGAGAGACTAGTAAACGACTAGGAGGACTCCATTGCATACTTAATAAAATCATAATATTGAAGAAAATATTGACTCCTCCAATCCCCATCCTCCTGAGGGGGAAAAGAAGATAATTCCAAGTGATTCAATTGTACTGATTGATAATTCATTCACCCTATAAGAATATTGAGTCAGCTAAATCTAACTAGGTTACCTCACATCTAGAACACACTTGGAAATTCTCAAAATGGATTAACAAAATCATTTTCTACTCCCTATTCAAGTAGAGATGCATCATATAAAAATAATTTAGAATCAGTATTATAACATAACATATGGATATATGCATATGCTATTAATGTATTTATTCTTTGTTATCTTATGGCTTTATCATCTATAGTCATGCCATATTGTTCATCTCCTTGATTGGCCTTTTTCCCAATTCTATTGTCCCAGAGATGTTGGAGTTGCATAGACAATTTGAATCACTAATAGATAGGTGAGTTGGAGAAGCATTAAATCATTTGAGATTGACTTGGAAGAAGAATTTACCTAATGGTAGAATCCAAACCATGAGTTGGCTATCCTAATTGAATAGTTTAGTAGTGTGCCATGTACATATCTAAGAGGTTGAATTTTTCCATTCCATGTTCGCTTTCTAAGGAATAGTTTTATTGTGCTTATTGTGAAGTCTTACAACATGGTGAATGAAAAAGTTCTGAAATGTGATTGCTAAGGCATCAATGGAAAAGTTTATGCTAGCTATAAAAAGGAGAAGTATAGATGCAATTCTAGAACAACATAATCTATTTCGTTTAAACAATTTTGCATATGTTGCAGGAGATTACATATTTGGTGCTATACAAATTCTATTGCATTTTAGATACATATCAGTGGAATTACGAGAAGGAATGATAAAACATTTTAGAAATTGTTTAGAACAACATGAAGTTGAAACAATATTATCTTATGAACATGAATTTAACATAGATTCATTGATAGAAATGCATGGTATAAATGCACCAAATGATTATTTGAAAAAGATGACAAAATCAACTTCAACTTTTATAATTCTCGAGTAAAGAGGACTATGGGGAGACTTATTTTGCATTATTGGTTATTAAATTTGAAACAAAATTTGATAAGGCTTTGGTCAAAGACAAGAGTGAATAGTGATTTTCATTTTAATTCAAATTTATGTGAAAACAATTATGACATATTGTTCCATGATGAAAATCCAATTAACGGACATTTTGAGTGACTTTTAGGCAAGAAAAGAAGTTCAACATTAATTGATCATAAAAAAATGATGAATATAACATAATACAAGGGAACATAACATTAATGGATTCAAATAGAACAAATCATGAGCATAAATGGATTTAAAAGGGTGTATATGTTCAAAAGTATTTACAACAAGATATGTTTTCAAGAAATATGCCAATTGACACAGAATGAATTTTATGTGCCTTATCTATATGCATAATTGTACATAATTTTTGCAATGAAATAATTCATAATGATTCTTTCACTTCAAGATGAATAGAAAAATACATGAATGACTATGTAATTAGGAAATTCCTTAGAATAGTAAATTTGGAATGGTATATTATATAATCGACATTCCATATCAAAAAGGGAATAGAGATGGAGGCCTTTTTTTTTATGATTTACTACACTATAAATTGAATATAACTATATACATATGGTTTGCTAATACATTCACCGTTCTAACTGAATTTTCCTCATTCAATAAAGGCCCAACGATATTTCATGTTATCCAATATGGAACAAATATAAATCATTTTCATTTTTGAACCTTTGGAAGAAATAGGAAAAGAGAAAAAAAAATTGCCTGACATTGAAGCAGTTAACTGAGTTCCATATATAGAATAAACCTATAAAAAAAGTAATAGGAAAATAACATATAACTTCGAAAACATGAACATAGATGAAGACACCACACAACTTAATAGATTATTAATACAAAAAAGAAAACATGATTATCTTTGCACCAACTCAAGAAACATATAAGTAACGAGGATATTGACAAAAAAAATATAATAAAAAGCACATTTATCATTGCATCAACTAAAAAACATATCAGGAATAAGACTCTCAAAGAAACAAATATAGATAGAAGGAAAATTATGAAACATAAAATGATACAAGATAGTAGAGGGAAGATCAATTTATTGAAATGCTCAAAAGTAAGACATTATTCGATGTCTTTAAATAAATATAATTTTTTTTTTATAGATGTTTGATTACATATTTGAAACAGTAGCTAAACAACAATATTTAAAAAAAATACAAGATGTATCAATTTATGATTGTGCCATGTGAAATCAAACTTAATTTAAAAAATATGACATAGAAAGACAATCAAACAATCTTACAAAGAATAGGTGTGTATGCCAAAAATGAAAAAAGAAATAGACAATGACAAGACTAAACATTTTCAAGTCCAAAGTAGATTAGACAGAATTAAAAAATATCCACAGTGAAATAGCTATATGAATGGGAAGAAATACTAATAGCACCAAGATTACCATTTTTACAAATATGACAACTTGGGCAGCATTTTAGAAAACAACAACTAGCATTGACTAGTGGACTAATCAATGTACCTATTGACACATCTTGAATTCAATTTACACTTCCTCATGACATAAATGAATCTTGCACAATGGCTATAACAATAAAAAACACTTGGTGTTTAAAAGCGCATATGATATTGGTTGAATTCGTGTTCATAAACTGATGAAGGCATTGAACTAATTGTGTAAACTAAGCTTTATAAAATGGAGAATGTGACAATAAATGAAAAATGGAAATAAGTATTTAATCAAAAAAATATGAATATGCAATTGAAATAAATACATAAACCAATGATGATAATGATGAGTGTGATGAAGAACCATTGAAAAAAACACTACTACATGAATTTAGTGATTCATATACTATTTATGATCTTCATAATAATAAAAGAAACATTGCTCCTTGTGAAGGTTGTAGGCCCTTGGGAATATTCAGAAATAAATACTTAGAAGAGACGGGTTTTTTGACATTTTTCTATGGAGAAAAATCACCAGACAAAGTTACAAAAACTTTACATATCACAATATTGTTCAATGGGATGTTTTGCATGAAGACAATGATTTTGTGTATCATGCAATGAATCTATTTTACAAAGAAATGCAAACTATACTCAACCAAGTCTTTGGTTTTAATTGGATTCAAATAAGGAAATACAAATTAAAAGGAAAAAATATAACAACCAAAGATGTTAGGAAAAATGTGAATTTGGATAGCATTATGAAATCAAACATTGGCTTTATTATGGATCTTAAATGAGTATGACAATCACCAAACTCCTTTTTCAATTGTGTAAGAACTTATATGCAATGATTCAACAACTAGGCCCATCAACTTTCTTTGTCTTGTTTAGTAGTGTCAAACAGCTCTAGGACCCTTTAGTAAAGGCATTGCAACAAATAAAGAAAGAGAAAATATTCTCAACTAAAAACCAAATACCTGAAAATGATTTCGATATCTTGATTAGAAATGACCCTGTTACTTGCGTACGATTTTAGAAAAATAGAATAAATTCTCTATGCCAATTAATTTTTGATGAACCCAAGTACTTTGGTGAGGTCATTGACATGCATTGCTATGGATTAAAAATGCTACTATCTATGGAACAAATAAAAACATTTAAATCAAAAAATTTATTGACAGGTACTTGTGTAACTCAGGGAAACTTTTAGGGGCTAATATTCGTAGGTAGGTTTTTTCCGAAAAAAAGATTCACCAATTTCTCCATTTTTTTTCTAGAAAATGAATCCACTTGCCGCACAAATTATGTTATTAAAATTAATTTTACCTCTAACAATGCCAAAATTTTACAACACATACATTATAAATTTTAATATTTTTATAAACGTATCTTTAAACATTTTAGACTTCATATGTTAGCGACTAGTAAGATTTGCCAAGGTTTCTAAACCTTGAAATAAAATTCTATCCTTAAAATTTTCCCTACTTATGTTGTGATTCAAGCATACTTCCGACTAATGTCAAAAGTATTCAACACCATCATCATACAAAAACATGTAGGAAAAGAAAAAACAGATGCATTGTAGGTTAAATTTTCCAATTCCATGAAGGCGAAAAACATAAATGCTTGAGTCTATGAAATTTGACAATGCAACTACAAAAGCAAATTAAAAGTTGGTATCTGATGCCTAGAAAATATGAAACATGATGAAATACATATATTTGATGGTTTTCTTGACAATTTAGGTATAACAGAAGGTGATTACATCCATGGAATTCAATGTAGTCTGAGGTGAAGAACAATTCTATTAAAAAGGGAGACAACAAGCATATGGAATAGTAGCTTTGCTTGGTGTATTCCATTAATCTAGGGTGAAAATACTGATGTTCAATTTGTTCTTGATTCATACACTACAACCACTTATTGTAGTTCACACATGAAAAAACTAGATAAAACAATGACATGGATGTCTAAATGTATACAAAGTGACTCTCGAAAAATGATTCTAATGCCATGGAAACAATTACATGACTTGGAAAAGATTTATTGAACTTGCAACAAATGTTTGTGCAACAAGATGTATATCTAGTACTATCATTGCCACTGAACACTAGCTCAAGAAAATGTGTATTTATTAATACTTCAGTGATGGATGATTGATAATTTATACTAAAAAGGATAAAAGAATTGCGACCTAAATTAGATGATTTATAAAACATAACATCTTTATCGATAATCAATCTCTATGTCCAACGACAGAAAAATATTGAACATATATGTTTAGTATAATTTGCATCATGTTACAGAATACAAGGCAAGAAGAGAAGAATTTTTTAGAAACCATATGCTATCAGATATGTGAAATAAAATAAGTATATTGACTTTGATAACTATTATAGAGAACGATTGATGTTGTATGTCCCATCTTATTGACAATAACATTTTTAAGGAACCAAATTTGCTTAGAAAAGTTCATATCTATCACTTAAAGAAGTCATAAAATGCCATGAAAAGGAGTTCACAAATAAAACTACAACATCATGGATTGATTTTGACAACATGGCAACTAAAATTGAAAAGAAAGACAATGAGTTGTTTGATATAGATATACCTGCAGATCGAGAAATTGATATCGAAAAATGTTTTCAAGAGTATAACGTCAAATCATTTGTTTAATATTTGCAAAAGCTCAAAAAAGTAAAATCAATAGTTGAGAGACCTTATAAAATCGTTAAACAGCCACATATATCAAAAGAAACAAAATTCTATCAAATGATGAGGAAGTTGAATATAGAACAAGAAAAAATGTGAATGAAATATTGACGATAAGAAAAACAAATCTAGATCAAACAATACACATATTTTTGACAAGAGATGTGGGTGCTGGAAACGCATTTAATGGAAAGTGATTTTCCAATCTCTAATCTACATGTATAATGACATATTGGGATATGACCTAGCTCAACTAAAAGAAATTGTAACAACATATGTGGTGAAGGCATCATTCAATGAAGGTGGTATAATGTTACATTCTACATTACATTTTCCATTTAACAAATCAGAATATATTCCGCTTAATTAGACCCATCAAAAAACATTGCAAATAACTTCAGGTAGTGTTTATTAATGAGGCATACTTGATAGTGCAACATTATTGTACCAAGTTGATAAATATTTACGAGAAATAAAGCATATCCCATTGGCTTATTTTGGAAAAATTGAAATAATATTATCAGGTGACATTTCAAGTGTAGCCTTTTTAGATTCTCTAATTTTTTTATATTCAATCCTGGAAAGGGAGAAAACACCATACCATTTGTAGAAAGAAAAAATAAGGTGCTATGAATTGCATATAATAATGCACCAAAAAGGAAAAAAAAATCATTGAAATCCTCAACAAATGTGAGTGAATCACAATGTGATGAAGACATAAAATATATAAACAATACTTTCTAGAGACTTGCTCCACTAGATCCATTATTTCCTACCTATCTTATAGGAATAATGATATATAAAACTAAAATGCAAAAATGTTGTTAAATGTAAACAAAGAACTACTAGTTCTTGATGCATATGATGAAGATGAAAGTAAGGAAATATGTTATGTACCATATGAGAAAACAATTAGGTTTACACCAAACATTATAATCAAATATAATATTCTCGTTGATCTATATGCATAAAACTATAATATAGATGATGAAATTGTTAATGGTGCCAATGGATTATGAAAAAGATACACAAAAAATAGGAAAAATGTTGACATAATTTGGTGAGACTTTGTAAATCTAGACATTGGTAAATTGAAAAGAAAAAAGTATCATGATTGATATGACAAATACATCTCACCAAATTTCACCACAATACTATGTATTTCAAAACAATTTGCATCTCATAGAAAAAGTTCTAAAATTATAGTGTAGAAAGAATTTTTGATACAATTAGCTTGTGCTAGAACAATACGTTGATCATAGGGCTTAACATTAGATGGACTTGCATTTGATTTAAGTAGTATATCGACACATGGACTAGTGTACATAATATTGTCACATGTTAAAATAATGGAATAATTATATCTTGTTCAAAAACTAAAACAAAATAACTTTCATGTAAATAAGAGAATATTGGAAGAAAGGAAACACTTAAAAACACATGCATTGTGGAAAACATAATATATTCAAACGATAATAGCGAGTGAAATTATTTTATCAATTACAAGCTCGAATACATGAATTCTATAGGTTCATATCAATGACATTATACATGATGAATATCTAATTAGTACTATGATTCTTTATATCCAATAAACACATGTAAACCTTCCACCATCAAATAATAGATTTTGCGAATTCAATTTCAACATATCAAATTGTCTTCATGGTGTACATACTTGCATAGAATAAAAGCATAGAGATCATACAACCAAGAACATTTGTAATAAAATAATTGAACTTGATTTATCATATATCTATTTCCAATATTGAATATGCATAATAAATATATGTGTTGTGCCCCTTGCATATATTTCAATGGTTATTGAAATAATTGCAATGGAGAAAGCACAATTAATGCATAATGATTATATTTTTATAATTATTGGGGATTTCAATATTGATATAAATTCAGACAGCAAAAAAATAAAATTGCTATTAGAGTACATGCAATCAAAACTATGGAAATAAATAAAAATTAACTTTATTCCAAAAAAAACTATAATTAATCACATCTAGGTAAATTTTCCTATTGAACAATGTCATGTCAATAATCCACATTATACTGGAGTGATCATGATGCAGTTCATGATTTACAACTTTTTATGTGATTATAATGGTGCATTATCTATTCATTTTGTTTTAAACTTTTAAACTTTACTGGTTGCTATTAATGTTCTACAATAAGTATTTGGAAATCTTCATTGTTTCCTATAGAATGGAATGATAGGCTTGTATGTTTACCCTGAGGTTGAACGTGGAATGGAGAAGTAATTCATTTAACTATAACAATGTAATAAGGAGTGCATAATGCAGAAAAATAAGAATTTGTAACCTAATAACTTCAATTATGGTGAACACTTACAAGTTAATTTGCACAACACGCCACATTTAATTCATGTTATTTGTTTTCATATCAAATTAATTTCCTCATGTTACAGAGTAAGAAAAACTACGATCTGGGTCCACTTTCCATCTTTTAACACAGTGGCATTCCTTCCAAATCCAACAATGAAAGCTTCTTTGATGATATGACTCCATTGCATGTCGAGCTCCAAATATCATGTGGTTTTAAAATGGAGTTGTGTTCCGATGAGATCCAATGATTGGGATCTCTTTGATCTAATAGCACAACAATGTATAGCACCACAAATATCATGAGTGCTAGAACTAACTTGTGCCCCTAATGAAATCCAACAATCCTAGTTAATCATGATAAACAATTCTAGCCTTATCTCTCTCTCTCTCTCTCTCTCTCTCTCTCTCTCTCTCATCTATATATATAATATATTATATATATTTCTATGCATTTTTTAATAGTTTTTGAATTATTATCTATGCATATGATCTAATTCATATCTTGAAACCAAAGAAACTGAACGAATATAGAAAGAGATAAGAGTAAAAGACACTGATAAAATTAGCTAAAAGTTATGTCTCTATTTGATTTATTATTTCAATTATGTTTTGTTCTAACATCTTTATTCATTATTTGATTATCACATTATACTACTGTCTCTTTTTACTATATTTCTTTATATTGTAATTAAATACAATACTTATTTCAATTTTCAGAAAACATATATTAGTTAAAGATACAAAATTAGAAGAACAAGTACGAGAGTAAATGTAATTTCAAAACTTGCCATAATTTTTTTTTTGTTTTTTGCTTGTTTGTTTTTATTATTATTATTATTATATTATTAAATTTTCACATTTTTTTCATTTTCTAGCCTAATATATGTAACAAAAAATTATAAATTAGAATTTGTAAAACTAAAATATAGTTAGTATTGTATCTACATGCATAGAAAGCAGATTCTATCTAGCAACTATGAACCTGAAATTAGAATATGTGATATCATATTGTGTCCTCACGACCAAACATTTTCTTATGGATATTTGATATAGTTTAATGCTATTGGATTTAACAAACTTGCAAGTTTTCATGGCGAGTAGTAGAACTAGTGGCTATTTCTACAAAAAAATAGGTAAGTGTAACCCCCCCATAGACAATAAAGTATATTAACATGAGGAGGAACATATTTATGGATAGTAGCTAGTTGTACTAAAAGACATGCAAATGTGAAACCCCCCTACACAGTGCAATATACTGAGATAAGGAAGAACATATTTACTAGTAATATATCATTGGAAATCACTTGAATTTCAAGGTGCTCTTCTAACCAATTGTAATTTTATTGAGATAGGAAAACTTCAATTCCCCTCTAAAAATTGAACATGAGATTTCCCTTTATACAACTTGAAGAAGAACACACAATTCTTGATGCACATGGATTTCTAAATTGGGGGAAATATCAAGATACTTGATGGTTTTATTGTAGCGGCTACAACCACCCTTTGAAATTTTGGCTCGCATGCAAATTTTGATGCCTACCTTAGATCCTGAAACCAACCGTCCTTGGTCACTTGTTGGTAAGCTGATGATCGAAAGCTTCCCCTTGATCTTAAGAGTTGTTCATGTTCTCATCTTTACGCAACATGTGTCATCTTTGGGCATAGAGATTATTGTTTGTCATGCAAAGGGAATGTTTTTTTGCTTCATAGGGAAAGCATGCGTGCATGAGTTGCTATCATCACATAGACATGTTTCACACTCACTTCACAAACTCTTGTCATGAAGGTTGTTGCATCAAGCAGAGTATGTTTTATATATTCTAAATGGTCTATGTTGCACACTAAGTGTTCATGTGCGACCACAGTCAAGTCTTATCAATGTTTACATATGTTTTACTGATCTCACACTTAGCCAATTTCTCAAGCAAGTTAGCCTCACCCAACCTCTTGAGGTTGTGCACTTTTCTTCTACAACCATCAAGCTTCCTCCCTTGCCAGCTGGAACTCCACAGTACATAGAAACCCCAACATCCCTTGGCATCCAAAACTGCGTAGTGGTTCCCTCCAGTGTTTCCCCCAACTGGAACCCACTCTCTCTAGAAATTGCAAAGTATTTTCCCTCAACTACTCAGTCTGCCTTGCAACCTGAAACTATGCAGATGTGTCCTCCCTAAACCCGTCCCGCGGTAGTGCCTTGCATCTAGAAACTATATAGTGTTGCCTCTCAGCTGCCCAGGCTACATTGCACTAAAAAATTATGCAGAGATGTCCTCTGAGGACCCCATCCTGCAGCAGTGTCTTGTGCCTCAAAGTTGTGTAGTGTTGTCTTAGATGCCGTAACTATCTTGCATTTAGAAACTGTGCAGATGGGCCTCCTAGGACTTCATCTTGACAACAGTCACTACTTAATGAAACTTCATTGATCTATCTCTCAGTGACTATAGGAAAAGGTGACATGTTGAGATCACTCCCAAGGAGTTGAGGAGAAGGACCAAGAGACCCAAGGAGTTGAGGAGAAGGACCAAGAGACTAAGTGATGGAAAAAGATTAGAATCACATGCAAACTCCGTCGGATGCCTGATCATCTCAAGGTTAAGTATGGTAAGTAAATAACACCTTTTGAAGTTCACCTCTTAGTTAAGTTTGTAGGACTGCTTTTTAGTTTCATATCATCATGTCTTCAGTAACAGGCATGTTTGCAAACACAAAAGTCATTTCATGCATTTCTTCTACATGTCTTGCTTCCTTTTCGCTTGTTTTAGCAACTGCCGTCTTTGGTTTGTTGATTTTTATGTCATTCTTGTGACCTTGTTTTGCTGATGTTGAAGGTTTTCCTTCATGTGTATGAGTTGTGTTCACTATGTAAACACCTATGGCACTCACACACGAAATTGTAAACAATGTCGTACAAGTGTCGTCATAGTTGTTCAATGATCTATCTCAAGTGTTGCACTTGTCGCTCTTTAGACAGTCACACTGAGACATGTTGTCTTGTTTGTTTGAGGTGTCTTGTCATCGAGTCATGTTGAGAGTGTGTTTGCAAGGTCATGTATACATGAGTTCACTCGCTCACACACTTAGCCATTTTTTCTAAAAATCTGTCGACCAGACAACCCTCCATTACTGGACCTCCACTAAGCTGCACTGTACAGTCTCAACCTTGAGGGAACAAGCACTGTTGCCTAGAACTGTGCAAAGCTTGATGCTATCCTCTAGGCAGTCTGCACTGTGCAATTCTAGAATCAAACCAGCTAACTGTCACCCAGAACAACGCTGAAGTTTCTCAAGGATCCATTTCAGTCTACGCTTTTCGTAAGCCTATCCATTAAGCCTCCTATTGGTCGATCAAAGAATTTGACTTAAGCAATGACCCAGGGCTACACTCATCCCCAAAACTATGCAAAAACTATCAGTTTGCCTTCCTTCACTGCCTGAATAAATTGTGTAGACATGAGGGACAGGCACCTGTTGCTTATCACTGCACTATCCTAGGAAATTGCATAATTTTGTCAGGTAGCCCCCCTGTAGGTCTACATGCCACTCCTCCTCAAAATTACATAGTTTTCAAGGAAATTCCACCTGTTGCCTGGAACTGCGCTCAACTCAGATACTGGATAGATATGTCATTCTTTACTACCTCTTAGATATGCATAGTTCTGACCAGCAGGCTCCCACATCTCAATCCCGACTTCCTCTAGAAATCTATGTAGTTTTCACTGCCAGCGCCTCCTGTTGCTCACACTACCTTCCCTAGAAAAACTGCACAATTATACCTCCCAATTGAGTTAGATCCCGCATATGTCATTGTTGTCTTGTACTTATCAACCTAGCCTCTCAATGACCTTTACACAGTTTTTCCCAACAATGTCCCGGAGCCTCGCATCCTAGCCTGACATGTGCTCTATGCTATTTTAGAGCCTTGTCCTTTCTCCCAGTCACCTTCACCCAGAAATGAAAGACAATGCATCATGGTAGACTAGTGGATTTCTGGATTTGATGTCATATCATCTTGAGTGATTGCATAAACAGGTATATGGATGAGATATGGCGTGACGATGAATGGGATGAACAAGGAGCACATGCTAGAAGATTTGCTCACAGTTGGATGAAAACATGAAGCATACCACGTAGCAAATTAAGGAGACACATGCACATTCATGAACTATCAAGCAAACACTAATACCATTGAATACTCTACACAATTTTCCATGTGGAGGTGTATCTATTATACGCCACAAGCACACTCATCACTCAGCAGCACAATAGTTTGACACGAACAACACAGCCAACATGTGCATACCATCAGTGTTGCCTCGACCACATCATTATTTTGGGTCATACTTGTGTAATCAATGTAATGCAACATGGAAGTCCAAGAGATCCACAGATGAAGTTAAAGAGTCACATAAGTCGAATAGTCAGGCGGGAAGTTGAAGAATCAAAAGGGCAAGTTTCACCCTTGGTTATATATACCCGTCATTTGTACATGAAAAAGAATTTTCACCTTGTCTCCTCCCGCATAGCCTTGAGAGTTTGTAGTCTTTTCTTTGAGGAGCGAGAAGTGACTCCAATGCCCCGCTATTTGGGTTAATGATGTATGGTGTATGGACGTGTCTTGGAACTTTTTCTTAATTCAGAAGCCTGTTAATAGGCCAACACATTCTCACACGTATTGTATTCATTTGTAAGACTACTCTTTGGATGCTTGTAATGCATGCTTCTTTAACCTGTACTAAGATAGTTGAACTATTTCGGTTGTTTTAGTGCATGTGGACTACTCCACCAAAAACTAGACAAATTCATTCTTGTAAACTTGTTATAATGACCGTTGTACTCGTGTGGACTATTTTTCTGGGTGTTGTATGTGCTATATGTTCACTTTGTGCTTGTGATTGCCGCATTCGTGTGGAATACTCCACTGGAAGCTGTTTAGATCCTGCTGTCTTGTGCATATCTAACTGAATTGGGACTATTCCTTTTCGAATTGAGACTCACTCTCACCCTCTCCCTCTGTAGTGAAATAACTTAGACACAAGTTAGACTAAGCACTCACTAGGCACATGAACCTCATTGTTTGAAGACTAAGTATACCACTCTCATGTGCTAACAAGAAAGAGCTAAGGCATATCTTTAAGATAATGGCAACTGGGCCATCATACTAGATGGGACTCCTACACCAAACAATGTGAGGTCTTGTTGGGAATTCATACCGGGGAGATCCCCAGAATGTTGGTTGGTCCAGAACTGTCAACATTTCTGGTGCTAGAAGGAGGGCTAGATGACAAGCTGAGTCCTCAAAACTTGTTTTGAATCTTCCATACTTATCATGACTAACCACAAAATTTCTCTTCCAGAGTGTACGTATTATGGAAACAACTTTGAAATCTAGGAAGTGTTGTAGAATAACTTGTCATGTAAAACATATGATGGTGAAGGAAAAACAACCTTCCTTAGACACACAGTTGGCATTGTAGGCTCCTGTGAAAGGCATGAAATCTATGAAGATTACATTATCTATTCGTTGTTTCCATACACGCTTCAAGGGCACCCACTGCTATGGTGTGTCACGCTGCTTGGAAAATATATTCACTCTTTCCATCATCTACTCACAGAGATAGCCCATGCTTTCAATCATTTTGACTATAAAGCACTAAATAAAGAAATTATGAAATTACAGAAAGCACATGATGAATCCGTTGAACAATTTCACATGTGCTTTTGTAATCTTGCATATCGATTTCTTGAAGATGAAATTGGTTGGGTATTCCTCGATGGAAGATTTAAGTATCTTCTTTACATCTCCAAAAATACACAATTCTTAGAATCATTCGAAAACATCGAGTAGAACTCGATGTTAGAGCTACCAAATATAAGACAAACAAGGTCGCTATCACAAGTGCTTGTCCATCCTCTTCTCATCAATCAGATCTATCTCTATAGTGCTAGGTGGGAGAAGGTGCGTGCACATCTATTGAACTGTCACATCCTCCTACCCCACCTGCTCTTGATATCTGCGCAGATTTGGCTTTCAAGCCTGCTGGTTGTCATGTGGACTTGCTACCTGAACCTTCATCCCCGCGTTATACTAATCCTCCAAATTGTACTATCTTATGTTCTTCTATTTTGGACTCCACACTTGTTGTGAACGAGGATCAAGTTGTCAAAGGAGTTGGTGTTGTGCAACCAACCTACACTATTGTTCATGACGAGTGTGTGTGGGAATCTGAAGAAGAACCTACAGTGGATGATGACTCCCTTCCATCCATGCCTCATCCACTCTATCCGGACATCTCTTGCGATTCTACCACTTTTGATTTTCCTTGTGAAAACTCATCTCTGGATGTTTCTACTTCTGATCATTCATAAGGCACATTAGATGCTAGCCTGTCATTACATTGCAAAGAGGACACATATTCCTTTGAAAATTCGACCCATCTATCATCTATCATTTCTGAAAACACAAAGGGTGAACATCCTTGTTTCTTATCCACCTCTCTACATGATTCATCAAATCGTGAGGATGCCGAAAAACATCCTGAATATTCTGATCATGGTTGTCGTGATCTCTATACTTCTTCATTTGATCACGGTGTTGATTCACTCATTGTTAATCTTTCTGAGCCACTGGTCTTCAATGATATATCTATTGACGAAGTGGAAACCTGGTAGGCTGTCAAGGCACTTCAGCCTAAGCTAATGGTTATGTCAGGCCCTCGCTGTTCCACATCTGATCAGAAAATTTTTGAAACGCCCAAGGCTCCTCATCACTTGTCTGTATGCATTGAAGATCAATCCAATACACATATTTCACTTCCTCCACCTGAATCACATGATCCCATCGCTCATGCATTGGAGGAATCATACACAACAAGAACACTTGCAAGGGCCCGTAAGTTGTCTCTCTTTCTCATGTTTTCTTGTTTGTGATAGTCAAGAGAGTGTGCATGCTTATCATTTACACATAGTGTGTCACAACACCATGTTAAGTTCGCAGAATGTTTGTCTTGTAAATTCACTCTTTTCTTTTCTGTGGATGTTTTGGAACTCACAGTGTGTTGGTCTTCACTGATCTATATTTCTTGTTCGCGGGTTTACATGCATATATTTCTTGTTTACCATGCCTTCACCAACCTGGGCTAGCCAATGCACCGATGGCTGCATTGGTAATATCACTTCATGTGAGTAGGCCCATGCACTGTTTCGCTTAGGAGTAGTAGTGTTTTCTTTGCTTGCTTACTTGGTTTGTTTTTCTTCCTTGCTTGTGTGGAGTATCAAAGAAGGTATGTTTTGATGGTTATTTCAGTATCTTTTCATTAGGACTTATAAGCCTTTTTGCATTCGAAACTTAGAAAATAATAAATAATTATAACGAAACATGTGAGATTAATAGAGAACGCCGATAATTGTCATTCCCATGTATAGGAGGGAGGAAAAATAGAAAGTGATCATCCTAAAGGAAAAGAAAAAGATGAATTAACTGTTGTCCCTTCGACAGGAGACCACATGCAAACCAGATCAAAACAGACCAACCCAGGAAAGGAAGCTGAGATACTAGCTCGGCGCAGAAAAGAGAAGAAGTAACTCAGGATTAACGATTCTGCGAATCCCTCAGGATCCTTGATCCTGAGGGATCACTGTTTTATCTATTTCTGCATCTAGATATCTCTGTCATCATCCTTATATAAGGGATAGCGTTGTTGGCTAGAGGGGATGAATTTATGTAATTTCTTTTAAGAATATCAAGACTATGATCGTGATGTTCTGTTAAGACTTGAGTTATTGTAATTTTACTTCATGCATTAATACAGACTTGGTTACTCTTTTATCTTTGAGCCTGGATCAATCTTAAGCAATGTACCCCTGGAGGCTAAGGGCCCGGCCGTAGAGGACACTTGCTCTTGTACCATTATGCGTGGTTTCTATGTGGTTTGTCTATCGATATGATTTGGATATCTGTTGTGTTTTATAAAGTTTATGTTACATTCTCTGTTGTGTTTAACCCATTTAATGTTCTTGCAAACAAAAGTGTTGTATTGACGCTACATCATGTTACCATTCCTTTAAGTGTTGGTATAATATGGTTAATCTCTACAGGATACTGTCATTCGATTACAGAGTTTTATGCGATTGTGCCTTAGCATTACAACATTTATCTTGGAAGTTCTGATTTCACTTGATTATTGAATCCTTGGATATTACTATTTTCATCTTGAGATGCAATTGTATGCTTTTACTTAGAGCAACAACGAAGTCAGATTAAGCACGTTGTGTGTATATGGTTTTCAGTATTGTTCCATCTTGGATCCATAGGTAGTGCTGTTCCATAGCATGTGCACATCTTTAAGAACGAAGGATTGATGTTTGGATTGGTGTGATTGAATAGATTCACAACTTGTTGAACTTAGTTACTGCTCATTTCCTTAAGTGCTGTTCCATTTCTGAATTGCTATTCCATTTCAAGATTGTTGATTTGCTGTTTTCTTTACTTGTTGTTTCATTTCTTATTTATTAAGGACGATCTCAGGCTGTAGTGAGCATCAGCATCTGCTACCTGGCTCCCAGACCCCTGATCTATTATCATTAGTTTCTAAAGGGATGGGTTATTGCTACCGAACCCTTGACTGATGCGCTCTATTTCATTGCTTTTTTCCTTACTTGCCGTTTCATTTCTTGTTTGTTAAGGATGATCTCAGGCTGTAGTGAGCATCAGCATATGCTACTTGGCTCCCAGACCCCTGATCTGTTCTCATCAGTTACGAAAGGGATGGGTTATTGCTACCGAACCCTTGATTAATGCATTTCTTTATATCCAAATGTGTGATTTAGCCTTTGGAAGTAGTTAAGTTGTAGACACACATTAATTTACTTTTGTAGTTTTAAAACAGCTGTACTACAAGCATTACTCTGACAAATGCTAAGCCCCAGACTGAGACACTCTTTGAAATAGCAAAACGTTCCCAGATTGCCATATTAATGTGAGGTAACTAGAGGTGAAAGAGACCCTTTTTATAGCTCTACATTTTGGCGACGTTGCCGGGGAAAGAGTGTAGCCATTTTTTTTTTTTTTTTTTTTTTTAGAGTAGCGTACAAACCTGCTAGGGAAGAATTGGGTTTTGAAAATGGAAAGTAAGAACCTACGTATGGAGCATGTAAAAGCCCTGCTCCTTTGCCCGCTTTCCGGTAGATTTGCTGCTATCTGCTTAAGAAGGATTTAGTAGTTAAATTGAGTGCATGACTAAGCAAAAAAAGCCAGAGAAAAATTCCAAGCCTTTACCAAACCCAGAAAAAGCTATGGGGCCGGTGACCCTTGGTCGATTAACCTTCATAGACAAAATCTATAAGAAAGCCGAATCTCAGCCTTCAGTAGGACCCAGGAAAATTATTTCCAGACAGCCTACTAGCTCCCTTCAGGCCACAGGTTCACCATCTGTAGCCTTTGCTGAGGTGCATAGTCAAACTGACGAACAAGACTTTCAAGAAATTGAAAATTCTATTCCAAAACTATTGCAGGAAGGGAATTTTAGTAATCTTTGTGAAGGTGAAGGGGAAACAGGGGAGACTGAGGAACTGAGATCTCCTCTTAGGATAACTCAACCATTGAGTAGCCCAGACAAAGGGAGTGCGGCAAAAATTACTATTGAAGGGACTCAATCCCTTCAGACAAAAATCCCTGATAGAGGAAGTGCTATTAAAACTGTTCCTGTCAAATCCATTCCCTCTCAACGTATGAATACCCTCCTAGATATTCTGGAAGGTTATTGGCATATATTTGACCCAATGGCTCAAAATATGCCAAACACCCAAACCTCTACATTACAATACCTCATAGTGGATTTCGCAGCAAATGTCCCCATGAAAGCAACCCCCCTTCAACATATCCCTACATTTCACGGGCTTACATCAGAAGACCCGGATGCATTTTTATTTGAATTTGATGTACTGTGCAGGGGATATGATTACACCAATGACCCCTAGAAACTAAAACTGTTTCCCTCTACCCTGAAAGGGGCTGCTTTAATATGATTTATGGGATTTGGTGGTGGGGTTATAAATAACTGGGAACAAATGAAAGAATCCTTTTTAAAAAAATATTAAGACTATTGCAGGTCTAGAGAAATAAAAGATGAAATATTCTAGATGATAGCTAGGCCAAACGAAACATTAGAAGAGTATGTGGAATGTTTCCAATATAATCTACAAAGATCTCCCTATGCATCACTACCTTTGCCTGATAACGTGTTGAAAACAACGTTAATAAGGGGCATGAAAGAGCAATGGATCGAAACATTAAACATTATGGGGAAAGGGGATATTTATCATGAAAGTTTTGCTGACATAATTGATTTATGCATCAGGAGTTCGAGAGGCAGTACATGAATCAAACCAGCGGAACATGATCAGTTTGCAAGAGAAAATAAAATCCCATCAGAAGGAGTAACGCGCGTGGAAATTGGAAATTTATTTGAAAATTTTAAAACTGATATACTAGGAACACTGACTACACAATTGGATGTTTTGCAGGCCAAGAAAAAGCAAATGGAGGCAGA
Organism: Pinus taeda; assembly: GCA_000404065.3. Classification (NCBI taxonomy): domain Eukaryota; kingdom Viridiplantae; phylum Streptophyta; class Pinopsida; order Pinales; family Pinaceae; genus Pinus; species Pinus taeda. Next base: position 79,532 of record APFE030318415.1, on the reverse strand, counting down.
ACAAAATCTGGCAATCTTCTACCCCAGATGCAGGAAGAAGCATAGCCATAAGGAGTGTCCACTAGATACAGTCCAAACATGCGCCATCTGTACAAGGGATCACTCTACAGAAAGTTGTCCCTCACTACCTGGACTGAAAGTAGTATATAAGGAGGCAGAAGAAGAACCAGAAGCAATATATTTGCTCAACCAGCGCCGTCAGTGGCAACCGTGACAAACTGGTATGTTTTCAGGCCCAACTTCTCCTTTTCAGTATCTGTAGTATAATGCTCAACAATATAATACATGGCAAAGTCAGTTTCAGCCTCCATTTCCAAACTGGTCACCATAGTCATATCCTTCTACGAACCTGTGGCTAAATCAGACAAGCCAATCTGGTTGGTCGAATCCTCCTTATCCCCCACCATACTAGCAAAGCAACCCATACTCACCACAATGGACTCCCCCTACTTCACAAAGCTCAGCCTGGCAGAGTAACTGCTAGATAACAACACAGCAACAGTAGGAAATATTCCTCTCCCTCAACCTACACTGCCAGCTTTATAGCAAAATCCCCAGTCTAATCTGAGACCTCAACTCCCAGCCCATCCCAATCCCAATCCAAATAACAGAACGGTCCAATCTCTCCAAATCCTAGAAACACCAGAAGAAGGACCCGATGTGAGGGAGTGTAATGATCTTCAGCTAAGATCTAGGCGTATTATTCAAACTGAGGGAAATAAAACAGTTCAGATTGAAGATCAGTTACCTAGAGAACATCTGTCATAAGAGGAGGATGTGAATAGACAAGAAACTCATAATCAAGCAACTACATCCTCTCCCCCATTCCCAGAACGATTAGTCATACCTCGATCTATACAACAACCTGATTTTGACATTCTCGGAGAATTGCAAAATTTGTACATAAAAATTCCATTCCTCCAAGCCATTCAAGACATCCCGATACATGCAAAAACTATTAAAGAATTGTGCATAAAAAGACCAAGGAGAAATATAATAAATAATCCAAGAGTTCAAGTAGTTGGCACTTTATCTGACCTATTATCAGGAAAGGAAACACCCATTAAGTATGAAGACCCAGGAAACCCAATAGTAACTGTCCAAATTTATGGTCAAACCCTGCCCAATTCCTTAGTTGATCTTGGAGCTACAATCAATATATTTACAACCGCTACTTGCCAAAAGCTAGGCATTACATCTGCAAAACCCACATCCACTTTGTTAGAATTGGCTGACCGATCTGTGGTTAGGCCGGAAGGCATACTACATGATGTCATGGTCTCGGTTGACTCCTGGGAATATCCAACTGATTTTCTGATAATAAATCCTAAAACCTGACTTGATGGACATCCATTGATCTTAGGAAGACCTTGACTCGCTACTGCTGATGCCTATATCGACTGTCGGCAAGGAACATGATCATAACCAAGGGGGAGGATATCAAGAATTTAGTACTATATCCCCCAGCGCAGCCAAGCATCACAATAGTTAAAACTAATAGGCACCCTGTATCATATCTTACTGATAACATTAGATCTCCATTAACTATTCAAGAAGCACTTGAGTTCAAAGACCAAACATAAGATGAAGCCATCAGTAATTTTATTAGTCAAACTGAACTCACATCTCGTACCCAGCGTCATATGTGTTGGATACCTATACCAATAGGTTTCATATTTCATGATTGGCAAATTCAAATGCCAAATATGCTCTGCTTTGCTGATACAAAGATCCCATATTTCCAAGACAAGGCAAGGTGTGTACACGCCTTCATGTTTACTAAATTTTGATGGATGGTCCAACAGTCTAATCTGGATCATGCCATGTTTCAATTTTCTGTTGTAGAATAGAGAAAGAAGTCTGTCCAAACTGTTTAATCTTGGTAGACCAATAGTTAGGTAGAGAAACTAAGGTTCCCAACTACTTAATCTGGGGCCTTGGAAGCAAAAGGGGTAGTGCTAGATAGGCAATCAAAAGAAAAAATCCAATGGAAAAGAAAAGGCACATAAGGGTCTGCAAGTCCAAGTGCACCCTCCAAGAAGAAACAAAAAATGTTAGGCAAGTAGATGGGTAGGTAGATGGGGTTGCAGAAGAGGTATTCCTTTCAACCTGAATCTTGCTAGTCAATATAAGGGAAACAACACAAGGGAGCATGTCTAACTTCCTTTTTCCTTGTTTTACACTCATTACTAACATCCCTACACCAGTTGTGTTTATGAAAGAAATTCAAGGTTCTATGTTGGTTCTTGTTTCCTTTAAGAGCCACATTTCTTGTGAAAATTTCTTTTCATTTTGATCTACTCCCTAAGTTAAGTTGTTTTCAAACAAACTTAGTGATGTCACTCCTCATTCACCTTTTCCCTCCATATTAACCCCTAACTTCTATTATCTAAATCCCCTATGTCACCTTTTCCCTACTATTATAACACCATGGTGTATAAACCCCAAGCATTCTATAAATATCCCCCCCCCCTTGGCATTATAGCCATATGTTCACCATTAGGGAATTAAATTGACATCTGGTCAGTTTAAGAACCCAAGCCTTACCTCTTTTCCTCCTTTAGAAGTCATTTACCCATTCAACCTTTCATTTGCCTAAGAAACCTTGCAAAAAACCCATTTTCACCCCTAACTCGCTCAAAAGGCAAAAATACATTGAAAAACCCAGTTTTCCGCCTTATCCTAAGTTTCGGAGCTATGCGCGACTTTATAAAGAAATACATTGAAAACCATACAAATTCGTCAATATTTCTAAAGGTCCCGCCAGGCACAAATCCCATGAAAAATCATTTTTTATTGCCCGCCCGACGCTGTATCGTCCGGACAGGTTATTAGCCCATTGACCGTCCGATCGGGCGCTTTTCATCCAACGGCTCACGTGGATATCGGACCGGCCCCGACGTCCGAAAGATAGCGTCCGATATCTGTCAGAGGGTGACGTCAGGCCTCGGCCACACGTCGCCCCCACAGCGTATCGGAGCCCCCTCTGACAACTCCACTTCCGTATCAAAAGCGGTGCGATATCATACCGCCTGCGGTTTCTGGTTTCCGCTAATCCGCCTGCCAGCGTCACCGCTACGTCATCGTCGCGTCCGCGCCCCCGTCCGCCATTGCTCCACCTGTCTGCCACCTCACCATCCCCGTGGACCACTCACAAGCCGCCACGTCACTTGATGACATCATGTTGACGTCATCCGACCCTGACCCCACCCGATGATGTCATGCTGACGTCATCCGAAAAAGGCGCCAATGTTCCAAAAATCCATATTTTGGCCAAATTTTCGCGTTTTTTGCACTTTTTGCAAAAACTTCTGTATTGTCTTCTGCATGTATTTTACGTCCAAGCTCATGCCAACCTGTTGAATTCGACCTGGAGACCTTCGGCGCGCCAACCCACCTGCATTTGTGACCCGGACGGTCAGTTTACCAGGTATTTATCCCTGTGAATCCTCTCTGCGCCTGGTTTTGTCTGCAAATCGACTATATTCACTTAAAACACAGAAAAAACACATAATTCATTGGCAAATCCCCTGCGCCCAGTTCCCATTTGAAGTTGGAAGGTCGAAATTCACTGGCTAAGCCTTGTTACCAAAGCTTTCACAAAAACCTGCATTTTGTTCGCGCAGTCGTGAACAGGGAAACCGAACCTACACCTAATTACTAAGAAAGAGTCTGTTAAAGACAAGTGTTTACCTTCTTTAGTGTTGTGTGCAATATTTCAATTGCTGCCATTGACCCTTCTGCCCTCTGTCTCTCAATTCACCTCTTCTTCCAAGAAATACTCTTTTCTGTTACTCAGCATAGTAACACTAATTTACATACAAAACAGAGTTCATAAGTAACCATGGATACACTAGTAGCACCTGTGGCCCTCAATATTGCCCCTTTGAATGCCCCTCAGAGAGAATTGGAGTGGCAGACATTAGCAGATTTAGATTATCAAATCTTAGAGGAATTCCTAATAAAAAGCAAGTTCCACCTCCACCTGCTAAATGAATTAAAGGCCAAACATGAGGCTGGAACATATGTGTTGGGCATTTGGGATTCCTTCCTCCCAATCTTCAAGCTTCCTCAGGTCAATCAATTTCCTGACCTAATTCACCTATGTGCTGAAGGTTATGATCCTACTCAGAGAGTTGTGCTTGACCCCTCAGGCTCAGTTGTTTTCTATATTACCCCTGAGGCCATCAGAGAGATGCTGCAATTCAAGACTGAGAAGAAATTGGTTCCTTTGTCCTTGTTTGATCTGATAAATCAAGGAGCTAAGATAACGGAGGCTCAGATCACAAAACTGAACCAATTATATATTAAATCTCATACTGTACAGTACCCCCCCATCTTGCATGTTTACCTCAACCCATTGGGCAAGGACCTTGCAGATATGATCAGTCCCATCCTGGGTTATAACTCAATTGAGTATCTTGATGAAACTGTATTGGTAATGATGCTCATGTTTTCCCCTGGAAAAACTCCAATCTGTTATGACTATGCCACCTACATATCAGACAAAATGCATGAGCAATTGATGAACCTATCAAGGGAAAGGGTGTTCAGATACTCCTCCTACATCTACCACTTGATTCTATACTATCAACATGAGAAATTTTCTTTTGATATGAAAAGAGTGGATGCACAAGGAAATCCAAGGTCAGTAGTGTATTGGACCTCAGTTTTTCACTGCAAAGCCTATTCTCCATACACTTACTGTGAGTTTATAGACCCTTTTATCCACCCAGCCATGTCTCTGTTCCTGAGCTCACCTCCTCCAAGACTAACCGATGAGATGCAGAGGATCCTTCAGTTGTCCAAGGTATACAGCATTGGGGATTGGTATTTTTACCAAAATCACACCGTTATTAGAATATATGGTTGTGAGTTACCCCGATACAGACTGCCCAAATATGTGCCTATGAGATTGTTTTCCCTTGAATACTTCAGGCAGTTTGGGAATGATGATGTGAAGAACTTTTCAGGCAAAGGCAAGAAAGCACAGCTGAAGGTAAAAAACCATCTGGGTCACTTTGTTTAAAACAAAAGGGAGGAAGGCTGGCAAGAAGCAGACAGAATGCTAGAAGGCCTTGGCCTAAAGGCCAGTTTCCTCTGGAAAACTTATGACCCCAATCACTTCATAACCTTAAGAAGGGTCAAATATAGGTTGTCCAGTTATGACCATGTAAGGTTGCCTCACATAGAACAATATGCAAATCAAACAAAATGGAAGAGAGGCACATTAGAGGAACCTGTCACACAAGAAGAACTAAATGAAATAGAAAGAAGAAATCTCCTAAAGATGGCTGACTTAGAACTTCCTGCACAGGTATTTTCTCTTACAAGCACTCAAGTCGGAGCAATTGCCTCATCCTCCACAGCACATCAGAAGGCAGTCAAAGCTACAGACCAGACCTCTACCAAAGGCAAGGAGAAAGAAATGGAGCAAGAGCAGCCACTTCAACAAGAACAGGTACATCAAGAATAGGTACAACAACAACAACAGGTACAACAACCAGAAAAGGAGCAGCCAGTACAAGAAGAGCAAACAGCAGAGGCCCCAATGATCACTGAGCAGCAGCCACCACAAATGGTGCCTCCTAGGCAAGAAACAAGAGCTGAAGCTTCATTTCTCCAAACCCCTCAAAAGGAGGACATAAGCAGGAAAAGGGACAGAGAGACTCCCCTCACAACATCAACAACTCAAGGGGAAAAGAGGCAAAGATTGAATCCTTTTTCAGAAGAAGAAATGCCAATAGGGCAATCTCTAGGCATGGGCCCACCTAGCATGGAGGCCTCTGCAAGTTCGTTCCAGCAGGAACAAGAGAGGACAGCAGGAGGAGAAGTTAGCTCCTCAAGCCAACAAAGAGGAGGTGAACAGAGCATCAAGCAGGAGTTCAAGGACATAAAGAAGAGGAATGAGCCCATACGGTTACAATTATATAATCATTTGTTGAAAATGGCTCCCACCAGCCAGCAAAGACTTATGTCTGTTTATGATGTCCATGAGGGCAAGATGATTATGAGCCATTTCATGCCAGCTGTGCAGCAGCCACAGTCAGCTGCAGATTACATCAGGACCAACCTTGAGGTCCTTGTCAAGGACATCCACCCGATGGATCAGATTGAATTACACAAGAAAACAGGTGAGATGGTATATGCCTCCTTGGCAGATAAAACATTGGTGAACTACAGGCTAGAAAATAGCCTAAATAATACAACTGCACAACTTGAGTTGGAAAGAGCATCCTCTCAAGCAAAGGATAATAGGATCAAAGCTTTGGAGGACATCATAATAGAGCTTGGGCATGATCCCTAGGATGTCAAAGTTGTGCAGGAGCTGTTGAAGCTAAGGGATGCATATATGGCAGCATTGAGGAAGATGATCAAGATCCCAGCAACTCTTCATGCCCAAACTGAAGAAGTTTCCTAGCTAAGGCATGACAAGGATGTAGCAGCTATGCTGGTGTCACTATATAAACAGCTCATCCAAACACAAGAAAAGTTGGGAGAATCAGAGGCTGCACTCCAGGAAGCATTGCAACAGAAAGAGGCAGGCCAAACTTCTCAGCCCCCTCCAGAAACAATCAATCTGGAAGAAGCCCCTCAAACCACTGCCCCTCCCATTCAGCAGACAGAGCAAGCATCACCCTCTACCTCAGCACCAACAACAGAGCAAGCTCAAAGTATGGACATGCAGAAACTCAGGAATGAAATTTAGGTCTTGCAGGCCCAAATGACAGAGCCGATTCAAGCCAAAGAAACTTTGGCTAAGCTCAATGAAAAATATGATAAATCCAAGCAAAACATAGATGAGAGAGAAAGAGAGGTAAAGACTCTCAAAAAGAGGATAAATGAGCTAGAGAAAGAGTTCACACTTGACAAAGTAACAACTGAGCTCAAGAGAGTCCTATGGGCCAATATTGGCCAATCCATCATAGACCAATGGGAATATATTGAGGCTATCCATGAGCAGATCGGGCTCATTGGAAAAGCACATAGGGAGATCCAAAGAGCAAGGGAATCTCTAGGAAGTACGCCTGAGGCTGCCGCCAGAATGATTAATGTGCTCAATTACAGAACAAGTTTTCAACTGGTCAAAATGGGAATTGCCAACAGGACTGAGACCATTTCGATGGTCAAAAGGGTCCTGACACTAAGAAACCTGGTACAGACATTAGAGAGAAGATGCCAGGATATGCAGACAGACATTAATAAATTCATGGACAAATTCATAGCGTTGCAGAATAGATCTCTTCCTAGCTTAATGGGCACCTCAGGAAGGCTGCTTTCCCATGAAAATTATGCCAAGAGGGTCAACACCTTTACTACAAACCAGATTGTAGAAAAGCCCAGCACTTCAGCAGAACCAGGGCCAGCATCAGGACAGACTCTCTACAACAAGGTATAGAGCTTATTTTTTATCATGAATGAAATAAATCACTTGTTTGATGCACCTCCGAATTTCTATAAATATACAGAGGTAGACGAGACTATAGAGGCAATTTTAAGACATAAATTGCCCACACAGGAAGTCTGGAATGGATTGATACAATTACTACTGAACCAGAGCCAGTAATCAATTTTTTTTTCATTAAAATATGTAAGTTGTCATGCATAGGAAAATTTTGATATATCAGCATGTATGGAGAAAAGAGGCTGAGCCAACTCAGCAAAACCATTCGACCACCACATCAACACTGACAGTCACAGGTGACAGGGACGAAAAGCTACAGAAGGACAGAGCTGCAAAGACACATCATTCATCAGTTATAACAAAGCGTTCAACCGACTCAGTGACCTCTAAAGGTTGAAATATTCTGATAGAATTAAAGAGCATTTTTGTTGTATTCAAAGCTGCAATAACTTCTTATCTGCTATTTCTGTACGAGTTGGTGAAGATATTTATTTCTCAGATGACTCAATGCCTGAGATATTTTGTATGAAACATTTCTATATATTCCCCCTCGCATGAGTTTGCAGGGGTTGGATGTTGTTGATGTTTCTCCTATAGTTCTTTTACTGTAAATTCTCAGAGAAGTAATACAAAGGTGGTGGAATTTCCAAAGCTCTGTGTTGTTTGAGGCATTGTGGTGTTCAACTGAATGTTACAAGATTCCTGTGTATTTCATGGCACAATAAGTTTTCCTTACAACTCTTTGTTATGTGTTTCATTATCTTTTCATATCTTTTTCATGCTTCTGTGTTTTACAGTTGATAGCAAGGAAAAAGAATAGTTCCAGGATTTAATCATAGATTACCTTGAACTCAATCTAAGCTATTATAAATGTTTTCTTCAGTTATAGTAATAAAGGTGTAATTCTTAATTGCTACCCTTTCACACTATATCTTTCACAGTGATTATTGTTTTAGGAATTCAAGTTTGCTCCTGAGGAATATATCTCTTTCCCACACCCCAGCTTAGTGGAAAATTCTTAATTGCTTTTCACTTGTTGTTTACATTTCACCATCATAATTTCAAGTTTTTTTTATGAAGTATTCAAATGGCCCTATAATTCCAACTGCTCAAACTCAAGATTTCAACAACCAGTAGCCACAAACTCCATTACCCAATGGACTAACATTATCTGCAGATTTCCACTTTAGGTACAGAAAGACATCCTTCCAACGAAACATAAACCAAAAACCTTACTTCATAACTAGCCTAAAATCTCCACAGAATAGAGACAAACCTTAAAGAGAGAGCCCTCTATGATTACAGTTGGGCTAGAAGATGTAATCCAAAGATTGGTTAGTGGTTACCCCGGCCGTATTCCCTTGGGAGTCAAAGGGAACAACCTGGGTGTTAACATAAATGGCGACTCCGCTGGGGACCTCTTTAGGATTTTTCAATTACTATATATCTCCTAAAGCTATAGTTAAGACCTGAATATCAGTCAGGAAGCCTTCAAAACTGTTTTTGTTTAACATTAACAGCTTTAGGTTTGAGCTATATATAGCCATTTCAAAATCTTGTCCAGTCCTAGGTACACTAGGTCAAATCCTGACCCAAATCCACCCCTTGTCTTTGAAAATCCTAACACAATACCTAAATTTGTTAAGAAGCAGCAAGGGCCAGATAACCTTGCTGACTTAAGTCCAGAGACAATTCACCCCAACCCCATTTCCACTCCAATCAAGGTTCTTTTTCGGTCCGCCCCCAATTCCCCTAGTTCACCATCCACATCTCAAAGTCCTCCTCCCACATCTTCATCCACTGCACATACTCCCTTGACCAACACTCTAGGGTCTGCTACACCTGTTACCCCCACTGCCCCAGTAGTCCCTGTTGTCGAGATTAACCCTGTAAACCCGGAAAATATGGCCAATAGATATGCTCCCCTGCAGTTACCTGCTAACATTGCAACCCTTCCTCATGACTACCAATCCAAAATCTCATACTTTGACTCCACTGGCCCTTTCACTGCCATTCAACATGGTAGGATGATGCAGGATCATTTTGAAAACTATGAAATTGATGATGATAGTGTAAGGATGAGAATCTTTGTTCAGAGCCTCACAGGGGATGGATGTAAGAACCTGGTTTAGGTCACTTACTGCCAATACCATAACAACCCCTGATGAGCTTTACCATGCATTTACCAATAGATGGGAAAAGAAGAAAGATCCCTTGCACATACTGGGTGAATATGATACAATCAAACGAGGTCCCCAAGAGACCGTTTTGGAGTATTGTGCAAGATTCAATAATGTATACAACGCAATACCCCAGAATTTAAGACCTCCCCCTGATTTGGCACTATACAAATTCCCTGATGGTTTTGACCCTGACATGGCATATCAATTGAAGGAAAGAGCCCCTGAAACCCTTGAAGATGCACAAAAGGTTGCTGTCACAGTTGAGGCTAACCTAATTGCTAAGAGGAACAGGGCAAGATTGGAAAAAAGAGTCACCTTCAAAGAGGAACCCTCAGCCTTTGACTAGAAATTGGATGCAATACTCACTTGTATGAAGAGGTTGGGTGATAGAGTAGAATCCGTGGAGAGAAAAGCATCATGGGAAGCACCGCAAAACAACCCTAACAGGAATCCAAATTTTAGGAGAAATCAAAACCCAAACTTTGGCAACGCTAATTCTGATCCAGATATCAGACCTCCGTTCCAGGAAAACTATGCTGAAACATCCACTTTAGATGAGAAAGTGGATGACACCCACATCCACCTAATGGGCCTTAATGATGAGCACCAAGTTTTCCTAATTCAAGAAGATCATGAAGATGATGACATTAAACAATTCCAAACCAAGTCAGGTGAGTCATTTGACTTCAAACAAGGCTATGACACAGCTGTTTATGAAGTTCATAAACAATACAAACTAAGAAGCAGAACTATAAACATAACACAACCTGAAAAAACAAAAGATAGACTGCAGCCTAAGAAGGCCATAGTCACAGAACCAATTAACACAACTGATTCACTTACAAAGGAGATGACCGTTGAAGAAGTTACTGAACCACTTCCCTCAACACAGAAGCCACTGGCTGCATCTTCCTTGCAGCCTAATCCAAGTAAAATTCCCCAAAAGATCAATGAAAAACACAATCCCCAAGATCAAGAAAAGGATCAAGAGGAAAGCCCAACAAACAAGGAAAACGCTGTCACCCACAATACCAAGATCCAAACTGAAAAACATTTTGACTTAGAGGCTGAAATTGGCAAATTGAAGATAGCTATTCCTCTTTCAGAATTAGCCAAGCATGACATTTACAAACAACAGATCAAGAAATCTCTTCAACTAACTCATGATAAAGATAATGTCAATGTGTTAGATGACACCCCAGAATTGCTTTTTGGCCCAGAGGTTGATGGAAACACAACAGTTACAGGGGTCTTACCTTTCTATGTCAACTTCCATGTTCATGATAAGATACTACATAATGCAATGTTTGATTCAGGCGCCTCTCGCAACCTTATGCCTAAATCAGTAATGGAGAGGCTCAAACTGGACATTACAAGACCTTATAAGGACCTATTTTCATTTGACTCCAGCCAGGTAAAATGTCTAGGCTTAATAAAGGATATTTGTGTGTCACTGGTCCAGTACCCAAACAAAACAATTTTAATGGATGTAGTGGTGGCTGATATCCCACCCAAATATGGAATGTTGTTATCAAGATCATGGGGGGCTAAACTCCAAGGTTCCCTGCAATTAGGCATGTCATATGCCACCATCTCAGTCTTTGGTCAACCCAAAAGGCTATATAGAGAGTCACTTATGAAATATATGGTCATGAATGAAGACAAGCCTCAAAACTTTCCCGTATATGCTGTTCATTCTGACATAGACTCATATATTCTTTTTAATGACAATACAGTTCCCACAAATAATGAAGAAACCAAGACACTCAAACAAGATCGGGACTTTAATGAACAACCTACAGCTCTAGAAATAAAGCTGATCCAATCAAGTGATAAGACTGTTCTAAAAGACAAACTAAATGAAGAACCAGAACTTCAACTCACAAATCCAGACCACAGAGAAGTTATTAAGTCTCCCCTAGAACAAGAGATTCTATGGTTCCTTGAATTTGATGGGTCAGTCAACAAGTTAGGGGCATGAGCTGGAGTTTGGATACACAATAAAAAAAACAGCCATGCAGAGGGCCGAGCCTATAGACTAAACTTCAGGTGCACTAACAATATGGCTGAATATGAAGCTCTCTTACTAGGCCTCAAGTTAGTAAAATCCCTACAAGC
>APFE030318415.1:53478-66620 GCA_000404065.3 Pinus taeda | reverse complement strand
AACATCTAAGGCAGATATTCATAACTTGTAGGAAATATGGAATTTCCTTAAATCCTAAGAAATCCCTGTTTGGTTTGGAGGAAGGTAAACTGCTGGGTCGCATTATTTCCAAAGATGGCACCAAAATCGACCCAGACAAAATACAGGCCATCCTACAAATGCCTCATCTAAGAAATATAAAGGAATTACAAGCATTTCTGGGGAAAATCAACTTCCTAAGGAGGTTTATCCCAAACTTGGCTAAACTAAGCAGATTTCTCAATAACATGCTTAAAAAGGATTCAAAACTAAAATGGACAGTTGAAGCAGATCAAGCTTTTGAAGGTATCAAGTTGGCCCTCACTCAAACCCCATTCTTAACCAACCCTCAGTTTGATAGGGAATTCATCATATTTTCCTTTGCCTCCCAACACACAATTGCTGCTGTTTTACTACAAAAAGATGACCAAGGAAATGAGAAACCCATTGCTTTCTTTAGTAAAGCTCTCAGGGATGCACCTCTCAAGTACCAGATCATGGAAAAGCAAGCATATGCTTTGGTCAAAGCTATTAAGGACTTTAGGATCTACATCCTATACTCCCATGTTATAGCCTATGTACCAAGCCCAATTGTTAAAGACATACTTACTCAAGAAAACTTAGAGGGGAGAAGAGGAAAATGGATTGCCAACATTTTAGAATTTGATATTGAAATAAAACCTAAAAAACTGATAAAAGGGCAGGGTTTGGCTAAATTAATGTCTGAAACAAATTTCCAAGCCTTGGACATCAACCAACTGGACAGTGAATCAGAGCTGGCGACTCCAAAGATCAATGTAGCCTTTGAACAATCCCCCTGGTATTCTGATATCAGTTATGTGTTACAAAACCTGTGTGCTCCCCCAGGGCTGTCCAGAACTAAATTTAGGTTCCTAAAAATGAAAGCTTCAGAATTTTGTGTTATGGATGGCAATCTGCTTTGGAAAAACCATGAGGGTATCTTATTAAACCGTTTGATTGAAAATGAGACTAACAAAATCATGGAAGAATTTCATGCAGGTGATTGTGGTGGACATTTGTATTGGAAGTCCACTGTGGATAAGATAATGAGAGCTGGTTACTATCGGCCTAATGTTTTCTCTGATATCAAGAAATTTACCACTTCGTGTCATAAATGTCAAGTGTTTGAGGGAAATAGAAAGTTACTGCCACTTCCTTTGAGGCCTATTGCAATAGAGAGACTGTTTCAGCGATGGGGCTTGGATTTCATTGGAGAAATTAATCCCTCATCTTCAGGCCAACATAGATGGATTCTAACAGCTATAGACTACTTCACTAAATGGATTGAGGCAATCACATGTAGACAAGCAAATGACTCCACTATCATTCAGTTTCTTGAGACCAATATCCTTGCTAGATTTGGATGTCCTGATAAGATAATAACAGACAATGTTGCTGCTTTTAGATCTAAGAAGATGGTCAGCTTCTGCCACAAATTCCACATTACTTTGGGCCATTCCACTACATACTATCCCCAAGGAAATGGCCTTGTTGAATCATCAAATAAAAGCCTTGTAAACATGATAAAGAATGTGTTGGAAGAAAACAAAAAGAATTGGCATAAGAAACTTGTCAATGCCTTATGGGCGGATAGACTAACAACCAAGGGATCAATTGGGGTCAGCCCATATGAGTTAGTCTATGGATTAGAAGCCAAATTTACTTCATCACTAGGGATCCCTGTTATCAAACTACTTCAAGAAAGTCAAGCTCAGCCCAATGATATGCAAATGAGGGTGAATCAAATTATATGTTTACAGCAAACTAGAGACCAAGTTTATAACAGAGTTCAAATCTTACAGGAGAAGCTGAAGAAAGATTTTGACAGAAGGACTAAGGCTGAGGATTTCAACATGGGTGACAAAGTTCTCAAGTGGGATTCAAGAAGGGAAAATAAAGGAAAACATGGAAAATTTGATTCCCTTTGGAGAGGACCATTTATCATCCAAGCAGTACAAGGAAACAACACTTACTTTCTTAAGAATCTTGATGAAATTGATTTGGATGAAGGTCCTGTGAATACCAGGATGTTGAAGCACTATTTTGAATACCTTCCATGAATGTAGCATGGTTGTCCCTTGTACATGATTTACTGTGTATGTTCTCTTTAATCATGTGAATAACTTAGTTTCAAGGATCTTTTAGAAGAAGGAAAAGGCTGTAGTTCAGCAAGTTCTATAAATATGACAGTTTACAATTTTGAGGTTTCAAGGAAGAAAAACTCCAAGTTCTGAAAGAGTAGTCAAAGAGCCAAGGCATGCTGACCTGCTGTTCTTGGTCTTTCAAGAAGAAAAACCATCCCCATGTGGAGCCACTATTGGATACCTATACCAATAGGTTTCATATTTCATGATTGGCAAATTCAAATGCCAAATATGCTCTCCTTTGCTGATACAAAGATCCCATATTTCCAAGACAAGGCAAGGTGTGTACATGCCCTCATGTTTACTAAATTTTGATGGATGGTCCAACAGTCTAATCTGGATCATGCCATGTTTCAATTTTCTGTTGTAGAATAGAGAAATAAGTCTGTCCAAACTGTTTAATCTTGGCAGACCAATAATTGGGCAGAGAAGCTAAGGATCCCAACTCCTTAATCTGGGGCCTTGGAAGCAATAAGGGTAGTGTTAAATAGGCAATCAAAAGAAAAAGCCAATGGAAAAGAAAAGGCACATAAGGGTTTGCAAGTCCAAGTGCACCCTCCAAGAAGAAACAAAAAATGTTAGGCAAGTAGATGGGTAGCTAGATGGGGTTGTAGAAGAGGTATTCCTTTCAAACTGAATCTTGCTGGTCAATATAAGGAAAACAACACAATGGAGCATGTCTAACTTCCTTCCTTCCTTGTTTTACACTCATTACTAACATCCCTACACCAGTTCTGTTTGTGAAAGAATTCAAGGTTTTATATTGGTTCTGGTTTCCTTTAAGAGCCACATTTCTTGTGCAAAATTCTTTTCATTTTGATCTACTCCCTAAGCTAAGTAGTTTTCAAATAAACTTAGTGATATCACTTCTCATTCACCTTTTCCCTCCATATTAACCCCTAACTTCTATTATCTAAAATTCCCTATGTCACCTTTTCCCTAATATTATAACACCATGGTGTATAAACCCCAAACATTCTATAAATATCCCCCCCTTGGCATTATAGCCATATGTTCACTACTACGGAATCAAATTGACATCTGGTCCCTTTGAGAACCCAAACTTTACCTCTTTTCCTCCTTCAGAATTCATTCACCCATTCAACCCTTCATTTACTTAAAAAACCTTGTAAAAAACCCATTTTCACCCCTAACCCACTCAAACGGCAAAAATACATGAAAAAGCCATTTTTCTGACTTATCCTAAGTTTTTGAGCTATGCGCAATTTTATAAAGAAATACATTGAAAAACCAGGCAAATCCCCTGATATTCTAAAGGTCCCGTCGTGCACAAATCCCATAAAAAATCATATTTTATTACCCGCCCGACGCTGTATCGTCCGGGCAAGTCATTGACCCATCGACCGTCCGATCGGGCGCTTTTCATCCAACGGCCCACATGGATATCAGACCGGCCCCGACGTCCAAAAGATAGCTTCCGATATCTATCAGAAGGTGACGTCAGGCCTCGTCCACGCGTCGCCCCCACAGCGTATCGGAGCCCCCTCTAACAACTCCACTTCCGTATCAAAATCGGTGCGATATCATACCGCCTACGGTTTCCGGTTTCTACCAATCTGCCTTGCCAGCATTGCTGCTACGTCATCACCACGGCCGCGCCCCCATTCGCCATTGCTCCATCTGTCCGCCACCTCACCATCCCCGTGGACCACAAATAAGCCACCATGTCACCTGATGATGTCATGCTGATGTCACCTGACCATGACCCCACCCGGTGACGTCATGCTGACGTCATCCGAAAAAGGTGCCAATCTTCCAAAAATCGATATTTTGGCCAATTTTCGTGTTTTTTGCACTTTTTGCAAAAACATTTGTGTTGTCTTCTACATGCGTTTTACGTCCAAACTCACGCCAACCTGCTAAATTCGACTTGGAGACCTTCGGCGCACCAGCCCACCTGCATTTGTGACCGGGACTGTCAGTTTACCAGGTATTTATCCCTGCGAATCCTCTCTGTGCCTGGTTTTGTCTGCAAATAGCCTAAATTAACTTAAAGCACAGACAAAACAGATAATTGACCAGCAAATCCCCTGTGCCTAGTTCACATTTGAAGTTATAAAGACGAAATTCACCAGCTAACCCTTCTTTACCAAAGCTTTCACAAAAACCTGCATTCTGTTCGTGCAATCGTGAACAAGGAACCCAAATTACACCTAGTTACTGTGAAAGAGTCTAGCAAGAACAAGTATTTTCCCCTCTTTTAGTGCTGTGTGCAGTATTTCAATTACTACAATTTACCCTTCTGCTCTTTGTTTCTCAATAAATCCCCTCTCTTTCCAAGAAACTCTCTTGTTTGTTACTCTGCACAGTAACGCTAATTCACATATAAAGCAGAGCTTTAAAGTCACCATGGATACACCAGTAGCAGCTTTAGCCCTCAATATTGCCCCTTTGAATGCCCCTCAGAGAGAATTGGAGTGGCAGGCATCAGCAAATTTGGATTATCAAATCTCAGAGGAATTCCTAATGAAAAGCAAGTTCCACATCCACCTGTTAAATGAACTAAAGGCTAAACATGAGACTGGAACAGATGTATTGGGCATTTGGGATTCCTTCCTCCCAATCTTCAATCAATTTCCTGACCTAATTCACCTATGTGCTGAAGGGTATGATCCCACTCAGAGAGTTGTGCTTGACCCTTTAGGCTCAGTTGTTTTCTATATTACCCCTGAGGCCATCAGATAGATGCTGCAATTCAAAGCCGAGAAGAAATTGGTTCCTCTATCTTTGTTTGATCTGATAAATCAAGGAGCTAAGATGAAAGATGCTCAGATCACCAAGTTCAACCAACTATATGTTAAAACTGATACTGTGCAGTACCCTCCCATTTTGCATGTTTACCTCAACCCATTGGGCAGGGACCTTGCAGATATGATCAGTCCCATTCTGGGTTATAAATCAATTGAGTATATTGATGAAACTGTAATGGTAATGATGCTCATGTTTTCCCCTGGCAAAACTCCAATCTGTTATGACTATGCCACCTACATATCAGACAAAATGCATGAGCAATTGATGAAGCTATCAAGGGAAAGGGTGTTGAGATACTCCTCCTACATCTACCACTTGATTTTATACTATCAACATGAGAAATTTTCCTTTGCTATGAAAAGAGTGGATGCACAAGGAAATCCAAGGTCAGTAGTGTATTGGACCTCAATTTTTCACTGCAGAGCCTATTCTCCATACACTTATTGTGAGTTTATAGACCTTTTTATCCACCCAGCCATGTCTCTGTTCCTAAGCTCACCTCCTCCAAGACTAACCGATGAGATGCAGAGGATCCTTCAGTTGTCCAAGGTATACATCATTGGGGATTGGTATTTTTACCAAAATCACACCATTATTAGAATATATGGTTGTGAGTTACCCCCATACAAACTGCCCAAATATGTGCCTATGAGATTGTTTTCCCTTGAATACTTCAGGAAGTTTGGGAATGATGATGTGAAGAACTTTTCAGGCAAAGGCAAGAAAGCACAGCTGAAGGTAAAAAACCATCTGGGTCACTTTGTTTAAAACAAAAGGGAGGAAGGCTGGCAAGAAGCAGACAGAATGCTAGAAGGCCTTGGCCTAAAGACCAGTTTCCTTTGGAAACCTTATGACCCCAAATATAGGCTATCCAGTTATGACCATGTAAGGTTGCCTCTCATAGAACAATATGCAAATCAAACAAAATGGAAGAGAGGCACATTAGAGGAACCTATCACACAAGAAGAACTAAATGAAAGAGCAAGAAGAAATCTCCTAAAGATAGCTGACTTAGAACTTCCTGCACAAGTATTTTCTCTTACAAGCACTCAAGTGGGAGCAGCTGCCTCATCCTCCATAGCACATCAGAAGGCAGTCAAAGCTACAGACCAGACCTCTAGCAAAGGCAAGGAGAAAGAAATGGAGCAAGAGGAGCCACTTCAACAAGAACAGGTACAACAACAACAACAGGTACAGCAGCCAGAAAAGGAGCAGCCAGTGCAAGAAGAGCAAACAGCAGAGGCCCCAATGATCACTGAGTAGCAACCACCACAAATGGTGCCTCCTAGGCAAGAAACAAGAGCTGAAGCTTCAGTTCTCCAAACCCCTCAAAAGGAGGACATAAGCAGGAAAAGGGATAGAGAGACTTCCCTCACAACATCAACAACTCAAGGGGAAAAGAGGCAAAGATTGAATCATTTTTCAGAAGAAGAAATGCCAATAGGGAAATCTCTGGGCATGGGCCCACCTAGCATGGAGGCCTCTGCAAGTTCCTTCCAGCAGGAACAAGAGAGGACAGCAAGAGGAGAAGTTAGCTCCTCAAGCCAACAAAGAGGAGGTGAACAAAGCATCAAGCAGCAGTTCAAGGACATAAAGAAGAGGAATGAGCCCATAAGGTTACAATTATATAATCATTTATTGAAAATTGCTCCCACCAACCAGCAAAGACTTATGTCTTCTTATGATGTCCATGAGGGCAAGATGATTATGAGCCATTTCATGCCAGCCGTGCAGCAACCACAGTCAGCTGCAGATTACATCAGGACCAACCTTGAGGTCATTGCCAAGGACATCCACCCGATGGGTCAGATTGAATTACACAAGCAAACGGGTGAGATGGTATATGCCTCCTTGGCAGATAAAACATTGGTGAACTACAGGCTAGAAAATAGCCTAAATAATACAACTGCACAACTTGAGTTGGAAAGAGCATCCTCTCAAGCAAAGCACAATAGGATCAAAGCTTTGGAGGACATCATAATAGAGCTTGGGCATGATCCCGAGGATGTCAAAGCTGTGCAGGAGTTGTTGAAGCTGAGGGATGCAGATATGGCAACATTGAGGAAGATGATCAAGATCCCAGCAACTCTTCATCCCCAAACTGAAGAAGTTGCCCAGCTAAGGCATGACAAGGATGCAACAGCTATGCTGGTGTCACTGTATAAATAGCTCATCCAAACACAAGAAAAGTTGGGAGAATCAGAGACTGCACTCCAGGTAGCATTGCAATAGAAAGAGGCAGGCAAAACTTCTCAGCCCCCTCTCGAAACAATCAATCTGGAAGAAGCCCCTCAAACCACTGCCCCTCCCATTCAGCAGACAGAGCAAGCAGCACCCTCTACCTCAGCACCAACAACAGAGCAGGCTCAAAGTCCGGAGATGCAGAAACTCAGGAATGAAATTCAGATCTTGGAGGCCCAAATGACAGAGCTGAGTCAAGCCAAAGAAACTTTGGCTAAGCTCAATGAAAAATATGATAAATCCAAGCAAAACATAGCTGAGAGAGAAAGAGAGGTAAAGACTCTCAAAAGGAGGATAAATGAGCTAGAGAAAGAGCTCACAATTGACAAAGTAAAAACTGAGCTTAAGAGAGTCCTATGGGCCAATATTGGCCAATCCATCACAGACCAGTGGGAATATATTGAGGCTATTCATGAGCAGATGGGGCTCATTGGAAAAGCACATAGGCAGATCCAAAGAGCAAGGGCATCTCTAGGCATTATGCCTGAGGCTGCCACTAGAATGATTAATGTGCTCAATTACAGAACAAGTTCTCAGCTAGTCAAAATGGGAATTGCCAATAGGACTGAGACCATTTCGATGGTCAAAAGGGTCCTGACACTAAGAAACCTGGTACAAACATTAGACAGAAGAAGCCAGGATATGCAGACAAACATTAATAAATTCATAGAAAAATTCATAGCGTTGCAGAACATAGGTCTTCCTAGCTTAATGGGCACCTCAGGAAGACTGCTTTCCCATGAAAATTATGCGAAGAGGGTCAACACCTTTTCTACAAACCAGATTGCAGAAAAGCCGAGCACTTCAGAAGAACCAGGGCCAGCATCAGGACAGACTGTCTACAATAGGGTAGAGAGCTTATTTTTTATCATGAATGAAATAAATCACTTGTTTGATGCACCTCCGAATTTCTATAAATATACAGAGGCAGACGAGACTATAGAGGCAATAGTAAGACATCAATTGCCCACACAGGAAGTCTGGAATGGATTGATACAATTACTACTGAACCAGAGCTAGTAATCAAGTTTTTTTTCATTAAAATATGTAAGTTGTCATGCATAGGAAAATTTTGATATATCAGCATGTATGGAGAAAAGAGATTGAGCCAACTCAGCGAAACCATTCGACCACCACAGCAGCACTGACAGTCACAGGTGACAGGGCCAAAAAGCTACAGAAGGACAAAGCTGCAAAGACACGTCATTCATCAGTTATAAAAAAGCGTTCAACCGACTCAGTGACCTCCAAAGGTCGAAATCTTCTGACAGAATTAAGGAGCATTTATGTTGTATTCAAAGCCGCAATAACTTCTTATCTGCTATTTCTGTACGAGTTGGTGAAGATATTTATTTCTCAGATGACTCAATGCCTGAGATATTTTGTATGAAACATTTCTATATATTCCCCCTCGCATGAGTTTGTAGGGGTTCGATGTTTTTGATGTCTCTCCTATAGTTCTTTTACTGTAAATTCTCAGAGAAGTAATACAAAGGTGGTGGAATTTCCAAAGCTCTGTGTTGTTTGAGGCATTGTGGTGTTCAACTGAATGTTACAGGATTCCTGCGTATTTCATGGCACAATAAGTTTTCCCTACAACTCTTTGTTATGTGTTTTGTTATCTTTTCATATCTCTTTCATGCTTCTGTGTTTTACAGTTGATAGCAAGGAAAAAGAATAGTTTGAGGATTTAATCATAGATTACCCTAAACTCAATCTAAGCTATTATAAATGTTTTCTTCAGTTATAGTAGTGAAGGTGTAATTCTTAATTGCTACCCTTTCACACTATATCTTTCACAATGATTATTGTTTCAGGAATTCAAGTTTGCTCCTGAGGAATATATCTCTTTCCCACACCCCATCTTAGTGGAAAATTCTTAATTGCTTTTCACTGGTTGTTTACATTTCACCATCATAATTTCAAGTTTTTTTTATGAATTATTCAAATGGCCCTGTAATTCCAGCTGCTCAAACTCAAGATTTCAACAACCAGTAGCCACAGACTCCATTGCCCAATGGACTAACATTATTTGCATATTTCCACTTTAGGTACAAAAAGACATCCTTCCAACCAAACATAAACCAAAAACCTTACTTCATAACTAGCCTAAAATCTCCACAAAACAGAGACTAACCTTAAAGAGAGAGCCCTCTCTGATTACAGTTGGGCTAGAAGCTGTAATCCAAAGATTGGTTAGTGGTTACCCCGGCCGTATTCCCTTGGGAGTCAAAGGGAACAACCTGGGTGTTAACAACGAGAACCAGTTGTACCTATGACAAGAGAAGAATTTAGTTGGGAAAGAAGAGAAGAATTTACTATTGTACAATGTCGTGTAAGAGGAGAACCAGCTGTAGGCGATGCTCAGTCCGTCGGACAGGTGGATAGAGCAGTCGTGCAGCAGTTGCCAATTCGGTCTTCTAAAAAGGTTAGGCAAAACGAATAATTTTATTTTGACTATGATCACTGAATGGTTCGAAACCGATGATAAATTATATTTAATGCAATTTCTCCGTAACGTAAACGAATTGCGAAAGATACTTAGTTTCACCCATTTTCTTTAGGGTTTGCTGAAACAATTTAACTACTATGCCTCGGATGATATGGGCAATGCCTAAAACCTACGAGGTTATCTGTCCAAACCCTTCTTTGTTTGCATTTTTGTTTTTTAATTGCTTCTTCACTGTATAAGTTCATTATTTGAGCTTTAGAAGATGAATATCTTGAGTTTCATTTTATCTTTAAAATATTGTATGTGATATTTTCAAATCTATTTTTGTTTTTTAATTGCTTTTTCCTTGTATAACTTCATTATTTGTGCTTTGGAAGATCAATATTTTGAGTTTCATTTTATCTTTAAAATATTGTATGTGATATTTTCAAATGTATTTTCAAATGCAATGTGTTTGGTTGAAAAAGAAATTTAAAAAGTTTAAGAGATATTTAGCTTTTTCTTTCATCTATTTAAATTATGCTTAAAATGTTTTATGTTTTAATTTTTAATTGTTATGAATTTTGTTTTGGTATGAAGTATTTTCAATTGACATGAATTTTGTTTTGCTATGAAGTATCTATTGAGTTTATAGGTATGTTTGAAAACCATTTCCTAACATTTCCTTCTAAAATTTCAAAAGAAAATATTTGTATATACATATTCATGTTTGATGGTTAGATTATCAATGCACTCTTGAAAGGCAGCAATATGATATTTTGTTGATTTTTCACTTTCCACATCAAACTTAGGATGTATGTTTAAATAATTCTGAGGTATGTCATGAAGGTTTAGTGGAATTTTGAGAGGCCCATATCTTCCAACTACCCATGGTGTATTTGGGTTTCATTTATGTGCCATTAAGTGTTGAAGAATAGAAATTGTAGCTTCCACTAAAATTGGTTTGAAATTGGAAGAGAAAATGTGGTAACTTTCCAATAGGAGACAATGAAATACCTACACTTGAAAAATCAACTAATGATTCAATTTTCTTCAAAGAAAGACTTGAAAAAAATCTTTTAGGAGTTTTAATTTATGTAAATATTCAAAATATTTAGATTGAAGAATATATTTTTTTCAATAAGAGGAATATTGAAGATGAATAACCCACTTTACATCATATATTTCCTTTTGTAACTACCCTTTTGGATTCTCTCTAGAGCTATGGTTAAACCTAATATGTCTTCTTTCTCCCTCCATCTTGAAAGAGTGGAGTCACATGGTGAATGAAAACTCTTAAATATTTCCTTTTAAACCATGAAGGATGTCATTTGATTCTTTTTCACCCTCAACAAGAAAAAAAATTTCATTTGTCACTTCCAAAGAAATATCAATTGGAATATTCTTTAGTGATGATGATGCCAAATGGATGTTGTTCCTTACACTATTCATACCAAGCCAACTATGCTAGGGCAGCGAATGGAGGTTTTATTTAAACTTCCATACTTTAGGCTAATATAAAATAATTCAATAGCTAGAGTGGCTAGATCTAGCCAGTATAATGTAATTTGCAAGATGTGGCTTTTTTAATTCAAATTGAGGTTATTTTGATATTCAAAAGGAAAAAACCCAAAAAAATTGTCAACACTTAGCACACATAATCATTTTGGCCCCCAAAGGGCACCTTTACCTTATTCCATCAGATATAAAAAAAAAACTTTAACTCATACAAGAGATCACAATTCTTCCACTTCAAGTATCAACAAGTAAGATTGAAGCTTCAAATTAAGGTGTATTACATGAAACACATGAAAGTATACATTTCCTAAAAACAATCAAATATGGGCACATTAAAAAAAATTATAACTCAAATATTCTTAAAATATGATTCATTTAATTACCACACAGATCATTGCTTTATGACTCCTAAGCACTTTAAGTTCTAGACCATTCACTTATAACATTACTTAGCATCGAAGATAATATTGTATATTGAACTCAATCCAAATTGAACAAGTTTAAGTGAAGATTTAGTATGACAAATAAAAATCAAGACCATTACTTCCATGTGAAACTATTCTTTGATAATATCAAAAACCTCATACATTATGAAAGAGAAACTACATTAAAAATGAAGAATAAATGAGAAATTTTAAAAATAATACAATAAAATACAGAATCATTTGAATCAAGCCATTCATCCTTCACAAGATTTCATGATTTTCTGGTGCTAGAACAAATAATAAATATCATTTTCATCCAGACTAGATCCTAGGAAATAAATATAATGTTAGTTCTAAGAAAAGTTTGACACTTCTCAAGACTTCTTTCCTAGATGAGATATACTTTCATCCCTAATTCCATTTTAAATTCCTAATTGCTTCCCATTCACATTGAGTACTTCAAATGTCGCATACAAAGTTTAATTTTAGAACAATGAATTATAAGAGCATAATATCAATTGCCATATCTTACATGCCACTAAATTCCTATATGCTTTATATTTTCATCGCTAGAAAACCTTTTCTTACTTGTTGAAGGCAGAATTTTTTTATCTTTTGATGTTCAATTCCTTTGGGAATAACATGTAATCTTACTTGATTCATGACTTGTAGGTTAAGACAATGGTAACATCCTCTTGTGTCTTCGGTCAAGTTTGGTATGTAAATTTAAATTTGGTGGTCGAGATTTATACGGATGCTTAATAAGAGCTAAAATATCGAATCATAGAACAAAGCATTTGGATATCATTTAGTTATAAAATGGGTCTCTAAATAAAGAATGTAATAACAAAAACAACTTTAAAAGAACCAATAGTAATCAAGATGATGGGTAAATATTTCTAGAGGGAAAAGAATAAAACTACTTTTTAATTTTATTTTCAACTTATCTCCTTATATGTTTACTCAAATTTCAAGTGTGAGCATTCATGCTATTTTTCCTTAGCGAAATATTGTTAATTTCTTTAGATAATTGCATTAACAAAATTTTCACCATTTACATTGTATTCACACCATATCATCATAACATGAGTAGAAATTAAGTACAAATAAAAGTAACACCTACTATGGAGCATAATAGTAAAAGGAACATGAGAAAAAAAACCATGCACAAATAGAGGCACCATGATTTGCTTAGAGACCAAGGAAAAACCGCACAAGAGGGGAAACCCTTTCAAAATATTCTTCTTATTAGATTGTCTTAAAATTTTGAGCAAAGAGAGAGTACAATATTCCAATTCACTAATCACCATATTATGGAGCAAAACTAACCAAACAATATTTGAGAGATGAGCCTAATAGAGAGATATACTATATATCATAGTTTTGGAGTATGCTATCAATGGTCAAAAAATGTGGTCAACTATTATCAAAACCATGGGTCACAACTCCATGGAGCCAGTGATCATGAGTTTGGCTCCAATGTTCAAGTTGCACCGATAATCCTGTATGTGAGTCAAAATTTCCTTATTCCAACCATACGATTAGAGACCAAAAACTCTACTTCACACTTTT
>APFE030318415.1:1553-52489 GCA_000404065.3 Pinus taeda | reverse complement strand
CCAATAGGGAGTGGATTGTATAACATGGGAATCATCTTCAAGCATGGATCCAATGCTACTTTCGGAGAATCATTTGCTAGCAGGCAGCCAATGCTACATTCTCGGAGTCATCTACCAATGGGAAGTGTTATCACCTAGATTGAACCTCAAGTTGAAAGAATGAAATGCCACAGTAACCATAAACCACTCTTAGCCAAGCAGCTAGCTCTACCAGGCAAGGAGAGGGCTCTCTCTGTAAGGATCTTAGCCAAGATGACTCGATCAAGAAAATGATATTAGGCTAGGTATAGTAGCATAAGATTTGATTTTATTTTGAAGGGTTTTGTTGGATGAGGAGGAGCCAAATAGTTAGGGCAAGGAAATTAGGTCAAACTTGCACGGTGCTCGATGGGGAAAGGTAGGTATAGTATAGGGTTTGATGGGTGAGGTGATTTCAAGACATGTGAGGAGCTAGAAAGAGCATGTAAGAAACATGGTTTCTTCCTAAACTAAGGAAAACATAGAGTGTGAATATTTTCACAAAACAGAGCGTAAATATTATGGGTTCTACCTATCAACTTTAAAAATCCACTTAAAAGGAATGAAATTATCGATGAAATACAAAAAGGTTCTAACACATGATCACAATAGAGAAAACTGAATTCAACATCATACCACATGGATCCCAAAGAAATAGCTACAACTTTTCATTAATCTCCTACTGAAAACTCATAAAAAATGATGTCTACTCAAAGCCTAAGCATCCAACTGAGTCCAACCCTTTATAATGAGAAAGAAGATGAAGATATATAGATTTATTCAACCTCCTCTCATCCTCAGGGGTCAAATTCCTAAGAATGAGGAACTAATCCATCAAAAACTAAACAAGAAACTCGAACATGGGCAATGTAACAACTTTCCTCTAAAAGTGAGGAAACTCATTCATCTCTTCTCAAGATAACATTTAATCTAATGAATCTACATTCTAGGTCTTATTATCCATCATATTTACATGCCTAGTCATCATTTGCATTAGTAAAACACCATCCATGAGAGGAAATCCAAAATTACAGTTAAGGGAGAGTGGAATCAAAACCAAGCACAATTTTTGTCTTATGTGCAACGATTTTTGCACGACCATTTTGGAGGCCTTACGAGTGTCCAAATTGAGCTCATGATAGATCATTGGAAATCTCTGCAAGTATTATTTCCATAAAATCCTGAATTTGTTCATTTCAAGTTCATTTGACCCCTCAAAAATGGACTCTCCTAATACTGCTCTGTGTCCAAAAAAGGGCACAAAGGTCATTGTTCCGGTGTTCTTTTACCTTTTTCCCAACCAGTTCTACTCTAAAAGCTTAGAATATGCTCAGGGTTCATGTACTCATCATTATGAATTACACATAGGATACCCCTAGTAAAAGTGCAGCAGGAGTGGCACTGTGCATAGAGCCAAAATTTATGTGTCAAAAATTGCCAAATTTTTCAAAAGGAAAATATTCTTCAAAACTTGCTCAAAATTTGTGGAAAATCCCACGAGTAAGCATCTTGGTTAGCCAAGGAAGCTTCAGCAAGCAACCTAAGCCTATCATCCTCATTTTTTCCTTTGAGTTCTTGTTTTAGCCTTGTCTTCATTTGCTTCACCCTTATGTTGCAAATCTTGTTTCGAGTCCTCTAATGGTGAGCCATGTGCCTCATGATTTGATTGTCCCTGTTGGCCTTTTTTAGCAGCTTCTTCAAATGAAAATTGACCCTATCAAGCCAAGTTTCTCTATCCTCCTCAATTTCCTTCTCAATCTTTGTTTTGGAGTCAATGTAGCTAGTGTTTCTTCCTCTTGAGGACTTGTTTGTCATTTAGCTAGTTTTTCTATTCCTAAAGGCATGAAATGACATAATTAGCTCTCACCAAGTTGTCCATGAGTGCTTGGATCTATGCATCTTTTTCCCATATCGTTATGCTTTCGTTTATTGCCTCATCTCGGACCTCCAATTCAACTATCTGAATGCCATGAAAGATGTGTGGCTATTCTAGTTCATCATCTTCCATCAAGTCAAAATGATTTCCTCCTCATTATGTAGATATTGCACTTGTTGTATCGATGAAGAACCCAAAGCCCCTTCCAGATTTTGTGGAGCAAGAATTTGCCTATGAGCTGATGAAGAAGGCAAGGCCCCTTCGACATCAAGTGGAGTAAACACTTGCCTATCTGCTACAAACAACCTTCTATCCCCTCTCTGATATGTCTTGTAGGCTTCTGGCTCCTCAACAGCTTTAGTATCTTTAACTTTCTCATCTTTCTATACTTTGGCACTGCTGGAAGGTCTTACTGCTTCTTGAGGCACCAGTGGAGGAATCTGAGGACCATTGAAGATGTCATTGGAAATGAATGTATCCTAGGAGATGTTAAGGAGGTTGAGATGATGTAGCACAATTATCTTAATCATGGAATAGTGATAGATACTACTCATCTGCTGGGGTATGGATTTCTTTGTACATTGCACGTCATCTTTTCAGTGTTCCTTAATAAGAAATATGAGATGCTCAACATTTTCACCCTTGGGAAGTACATAAGAAGCCTAATGTGATAGGTGTACAATCTAGAAAATATGGCCTCACATGGAAAATACTTCATAATGATCATGATCAAAGGGGCATACTTGTCTTCGAGGAACTTGAAAGGAAAGGTCCTCTTCTTCTCATTTATGCACTTGGATTTTATGTATGGATCATACTAGTGCTCATCCAAATCTTGTGTCTTATACCATTCTCCACCATATTTGGAATCCTTGTAGCATGAGAAATGATGGAGGATGAAACTGTAAATGTCACCACAGTAAGAGATACCTTGTTATGATGGATATTGGCTACAAAAATCCTGGTCAACTCACAATGATGTTGAACTCTTTCCATCTGTTCACAAAACTCCTGAAACAAGTGATAGTCATATGAGATTCCTGTGACTGTCTGATGTTTGATGGTTCCTCTATGAAAATTCTACCTCCCTTATGTGGCTTTCTCTGATGCTGAGGTTCATCTCCCATGATTTCACTACCACTATTTTCCTACTCCTCGTAATCTCTATCCTCTTTCTGCATGTTTGTCAAATTTTGAAGCTATGTAACCCTAGAGAAGGTAATCAAGGAATGAGTTATGGTGAAGATGTATAGGGGAGGGGAGATGAGCTTATGTGGTGTATTATGGAATATCTATGATATGAGAGTGAGAAGGAGGGTATTTTTCTTTGATAGGGACTATTTACTAAATAGGGTTTTAGCATTATGTTTGAGGGAATTAGGGTATAACGAATAGGTGGAGGGATGTGTTTGAGGGAATTAGGGTTTAAGGAATAGGTGGAGGGATGTGTTTGAGGGAATTAGGGTCTAAATTTTGGAATAGCAAACCAACATCAAAATTATGAATTGAATGCGAGGAGGATAGCTCAGATATTCCACTTACTTGTTTAGAAGTTATGAAAGGAGAAAAACATAGTTTGAATGGTTTATAGGATGTTTTGGCACCTATTTGTCCTATGTGGAGTGGCCTCTACACGTGTGCAACGCTCTGAATCTATGCACAGCACCATGCAAAATTGCACTGGCAAAACTGCCCTATGCACATCGCTCCACTCCTATGCGCAGTGCTCTAGCCTCTGTTCGCAACACCTCTATCTCCTGTGCATAGCACCGTGCCTCCTATGCATTGCGCCTTGTCTCCTATGTGCACCGCCTCTTCTTTTCTTAGCCACCAATTAGCCTCAATTCCCTTCTCTGCTTCAATGCTCTTCTTTCTCTTTGTCAAATGAAAGTGATGAATTTGGAAAAGGAATTTGACATCTTATATAGAGGGTGATTTTGATTTTTCTTTAGAAAAACCCACTTTCTAATGTTTTGGAACTTTTTCTTCCTTCCTTCAAATCTCTATTTAATAACTTTCTCTATTTTCAGGTGGATGGTGCTTGCATTGAAGTGATTTCTTCAATGGTTTCATTTTCTTTTAGCAAGGAGAAATGTTTGGGGCACCTCGGAACACTTATTACATAAAATGAATTGAATTACATCAAAAGAATATAAATCAACTAAAAATACTATGTTTTCATCTCAAAAACATGTTTTTTAAGATGAAAACTACACTAGTGACAATATATATTTGTACAATCACCATGACTTACTCGCAATCACTCTTTGTTTATTGGTCATCCTCATACCTTTGTTTCCCTTTATTTACACTTGAAATCATGCTTTTTACCTTGGAAATGAACCCTAAGACCTAATGGAAAAACCTTGGAAATGAACCCTAAGGCCTAGTGTAAATACAACTCCCTTGACACTAAAACTAACATATTTGAGATCACAATTGAATAGAACATGGAGATGGGTTAGCAAATGTACCTCATGAGGGAAGATTTGGTTTTAAGAGAAGAAGACAACCATGAGTGGACCATTTTGATATGACCTAATGGAGTGATCCAAAATTTCAATATGACACACCTAAAATGAAAACGAAAAGAGTAGATTTGATCTGTGATGGAAGTATGCATATACTCACACTAACGGGAAGTTGATGCTACAACAAGGGAATCATCTACTAGTGGGGAGCCAATGCTACAATGTGGAAAATCATTTTCCAGTAGGTAGCCAATACTACAACCCATGAATCATCTTCCACTGAGGAGCGAGTGCCACAACTCCAGAATCATCTATCACCATGGAGTTGATGCTACATTATGGGAATCATCTTGCAGTGGGGAGGCAAAGCTATAACCCGCGAATGATCTTCCATCGATGATTCGATTCTACAACTCGGGAATCAAGAGACAATAGGAGGGATTCCACTTACCTTATGAGGTAATGGTTGTTCACATCCCATAGTATGGTGGTAATAGGAGGCATAAAACTTACTAAAAATGGTAAAGATCGTGCCCATCATATTATTCGTTTATCTTCCGAACCTGACCTTCAAGAGTGAGTGGTAGAACACTTGCATATTTAGCTTGAGTGGGATGCTACTTACCATAAATGGTAAGCATTGCACCTAATGCATGAAGCCAACACCCATTAGCCAAATGGGTTGGAAATATGGATACAAACTAGGTTATGCTTTGTGAAATATAGAGGTCCCTCAACCCCAAAAGATCTAAGGCTCAATTCCTCACCTTGGAAGCTCAAGCAGGGGTGAAGAGCATAGCTCAGTGTCCTTGATTAGCGCAAACCCTTGCCTAGTGTGGTCACATTCATCAATCCATGTTTCTCTCTAAAGATTAGAAACATATCAAAGTGCTCATATTCTATCCTCACTCAAACAATTCAGTGAAGGGTTTATTCACATTGTTTTATGCAGTAATTTTGAGCATCAATCCCCTATTTTTTTGTTGATACAAGACATAAAAAAAATTATGTTAGAACAAATAAGTGTCATAAAAGGATACATTTTCCATACTTTCTCCCTCTTATGGAGGCATCAACCACAAGCCTCATCTTTTCTCATACAACAACATTGTCTTAATACATGAAGATATCTTTGTTCTAGCTAGATACGAGATTATTTTCCAATGGGATCCCAATCTTGTTGTCTCAATATATCATTGTTATATCAAGAACCTATTCAAATATCTCTCCAAAGATATCGCATATCCCAAGCTAAAGTAGCACCCAAATGTGTTTTTCCCATCATAACGATTCCAACTGAGTGAGCATTGTTGTATCCATGTAGTCTCACATATTTGGAAGTATATCTCAAACCAAGATTAATTGTCCCATGCAAATACCTCAGAATGTGTTTGGCAGCAGCCCAATGTGCATGAAGGGGCTCGGTCATGAATTGACTCAAAATGTTCATTAGAAAGCATATATCTAAAGGGGCGTTTGAAAGGAACATCAATGCTCCAATCAAGATGATACATAGTAGGGTTAGCCAAGTTGGGTCCAACAGCATCTCCATATAACTTCTTCAATTATTTTCCATGAGGGTGGCTAAGGAATTGCATTTAGTCATTCCAAATATCACCAATAACTTGACTATATATTTTCCTTGAGAAACAAAGATCTCTCTGAGTCTCTTCCAAACTTATAATCCCATAAAGTAATACATCATGTCAATATCCTTCATATAAAACTTAGAGGCTAGCTTCATCTTAGAGTTGATCATCAGAGGCTCACTACCTATCTAGACTATATCATCAACATATAAAACTAAAATCAAACGCATAACTTCAGCCACCTTGAGGTAAATGTTCGATTCAGCAATGCTTCTTCTGACTCCAAGCTTCACCATGTAACTATCAATGTGTGCATACCAAGCTCTAGGGGCTTGTTTCAAACTATATAATGCCTTCTTCAATCCGCAAAGATGACTATTCTTGTCTTGTTCTTCAAAGACATGAGGTTTCTCAACATACACTTATTATTTTAGCATGCCATGAATAAATGTCGTATTTACATCCATTTGGGGAAGGGTCCATACATGAATAGCATAAAGCAAAATAATTTATCTAATGGTTGTGTAGCGAGCAATTGGTGCAAAAATGTCATAATATTCTCCCTCTTTCTCGGAGAATCCTCTAGCCATGAACCTCGTGTTGTACTTTTCACTTCTTCCATCAACTCCATGTTTGATCTTGTACAACCATTTAGAGGTCATGACGAACTTTCTTTTAGGTCCCGGAATGACATCCCATACCTCATTCTTCATTATTGATTCATATTCTTTGGACATGTCATCCTTCCAAACTTGTTCTTTCACATCTTCTTCAGCTTGAATGATCATACTCAAGGCTACAACGCATCGTTGATACCAACATGGATTCTTACTTTCCCGAAAGTTCTTTTGGAAGGAACATATCATTCACGATGCTATAATGTATCATGAAATCACTATGGTATCTTCCTTCAACAACTTAGATGATCATCTATTCATGTCGAGAAGCCTTTCTTTATTCTGCAATCATCCATCGCAAATAATAATAGGTGTTGGGATCTTATGGATATTTTGTCCCTCTCAATGAGAAGCCTCTTCAATCATCATCAAATAATAAATCAACTTGTATATCATCATACTTTCATGCATCATTGAAATTGTCACATTACGAAGTCAAACTATATCACGTTATGAAGCATATATACATCATAATCATGACAAGTCATCAAGAGTTTCTTGAGTGTCATATATGAGCATGACATCAAATATTCATTAAGGGTTAGTGTCATATAATCAGGGTAGCTAGAAAGTGTATGTTCATACTTCAAGGATCATAATCACTTCCTTGTCACATTACTGAACCACTTTTCTTCAAAATTCGAACATTGTCAAGTTAGGGCATCCATCTTTGTCACATTATAAAATTTACTATGTGGTTAAGTTATCATAGCAGTTACAACTTATCAAAACCTTATCAAGATCAACAATAAGATAGTTACAAGCTCCTACGTATCAATATTACCTCCAAATTATTATCATCACAGTTACCATGCTCATCACAATCATTGGAAATAGTATGAAGTTACCATATATCAAAATCAATGCTTCTATAGTTCCTTATAAAATCAAGAAATCCACCATGTCTAATAAAATCTAAGATACTTGCTAAATACCAAGAGCATCAAACTTACTTTCATATGCATGTGACTAACATGCATGAGTCATTTATGATGGTGATATTCTTGTCATACCACACGGATTAACTTTCCATCCAATATTGTAGCTAAATGATAACATTGAAATAATGTACTATACATACCTTGTAATATTTGGATACCTTAGCAAATTGTAGCACTTATTTGTCATTGGAAATTGTAGCAGTTGCATATTGTAATTTTCAGATTTTATGCTCCTTTGTGAAATTTTCAAAAACTTTCATGAAGTACCTCTTCTTGTTCCAGCACTAGCTCTTCCCTTTATTCACTATTTCTCTTTATTTGCACCTGTAAAGTCTCCAAAATGTCTTCAAAATATCGTCCACTTTTGTTACGAAACAAGCTCACAAAAAGATAGAAAAGATAGTTTAACAACTTAGAATTCAGCCTCTTCAAGGGGGCAACCTCCTTTACATTATACAAATGAACAATCCTTGGATGATTCAAATGAAAACAGCCGACATAACAATAGTAATGTAAGGGCACAATAATAAAAACAGTGTGCTTCTATGGGGCACTGTAGTAACAATATGGGGACTACATGGGTATAGGAATATAATAAACGGGTTGTACTAATAACAATAAGGGTTTACACTAGTAGTATAGGGTCCTAACATGCCCCTCTCCTTCAAAAAGTGTTGTCCTCAACGCTTGAGTAGTTCTTCATGCTTCTATATAAAATTCTTGACCTCCCATGTGGAAACTTCAGCAGGTAAGTTCCTCCACTTAATGAGATACTATGAAATTGATCGATTTCATAGCTATCAAGTTCTTGCTTTTGTGACTTCTCTAGGTTCCAATATGATCTTACCTTCCTCTTCAAGTTCTAGCAATATTGTTTGAATTGGGATATTCTTTAACTTTTGAATGAGTGGCTACACTTCTTTTTCCTTCTTCCATTCATCCCCTGCTTCATTTATCCAATCTGGTTCGATAATAGAAATAGCACAAAACAATGCTTCCATATGCTCATCCTTTCTTGAGAGTGGATTTCCAACAAAAAATTTCCTCCCTTTTCTGTAGATGATGTCAAAGTCATAACCCAACATATTTGTGATCCATTTTTTCTATTCTTCTAAAGATAATAGTTGTTCTAAAAAGTATTTAAGACTATCATGATCCATTTTTACCATGAAGTGTCTTCCCATTCAGTAAGGTCACTATTTCTTAAGTGCATGTGCTATTTCCAACATTTCCTTCTCATAAGTAGCTTTCTTGAGATGTAGCCGTAAAAATAACTAATCTCCTAGATCAAAACATTTTTCATTGTGATGTTGATCTACCTTTTGTTTCATTCGGTTCCCCACCAAAGTGGTGTTATCCTTTAAAAGTTGGAGAACTTGTTGTTGATGCTCGATGTGATCTTTCACTGCTTGAACCTTATTCTTGTTGATATGTCCTTCTATATTTATAGTTTGAAGAGTGGTAATTCTCGCTAATCCATTACAAGATATGGTTGGATTCATTTCTTCTTTCTCAATGTAATCTTTCACTTCTTGAACCTTTTTCTTCTTGACACGTCCTTCTACCTTGAAAGTTTGAGGAGTAGTAATTGTTTCCAATGCTTTACAAGATGTGGTTGGATTCATTTCTTCTTTCTTCGTGGTTGTTTCCTTGTGTATATACTCTTATTTTGGCATTTCTTGATCCTTTTCTTCCTCCTCTCCATAACCAATGTAAAATAATTTCTTCTCATCACACTTATGACCTTTAATGTATTTGTTATCACAATTGTAACAAAGTCATTTTTCTCTTTTTTCTTCCAATTGTTGTGGTGTAACCCTTGTAGGTTGTGGAAGGCTAGGAGAAACAACATTTCCATCTTTATAGTCGTCAAGGTTAGACTTCCTTGTTGACATAATTCTGCTTTCAACTTTGTAACAAAGGCCTTTTTCTCTTTTTTCTTCCAATTGTTGTGGTATTGCTCTAAAGAAGGTGTTGCTCTTTGTATCCTCATAATGTGTTATCATTTCCTCCATGAAAATTGACCACGTAACAAGTTGTCTACATGAACAAAGCCCTTTATACCATAAAAATTGATCGAGTTATAAATATGAAGATGCAATACATACCTTTTGTAACAGTGGTACACCATGTAGATCAAAATATTGCTCCATTTGCAGTATCCAATTTAATGGATCCTTTCCATCAAGCTTCCTCATATTGCCTTTTCTTGATTTGAGTAGCTTCATCTTGAAATGACTATAACTCTATACTTTTGAATCCCCAAGTTCCAAAATTCCATCTTGTAGTAGCCCTCTGAGTGCTCTTTCTAATGCCACCACTCTAATTGAAATTGGATTCTCCAAGAAAGAGTTATGCACAATATCCCAAGATGACCTCATTATATACCTTTTGAGAAGAGCGAACTTGTATGAAGTTCTGTGTGTCACTCCTTTCACCTTTGGATCTAAAAAAAATACAAAAAAAACTACAATCCGTCCTATTTCTATAACTTCTTACGAAATTTTAATCTGATGCTCAAAACAAAAGTTACGACTATGTTCCCTAGGTCACCTGTTTGGAATGTAATTCGGGGGTCTGCAAGAACCCTAACTTTCTAAGACTATATCTCCGAAAATGTAACGAGACATGATCTGAAATTTAGAGGCAAGGTTCAGACCAATTTTTTCTCAAACGGGTTTTTCTCTTATCTTTTGAAAGTTTGTAACTATATAGTTATAGCGAAAATCCCATGATGACCTGTTTGGAGCACCAAAACCCTAGAATCCACACCTCTCATACCAAATGGTATAAAACTAGCTCACAAAAAGATAGAAAATATAGTTTAATGCCTTAAAATTCAGCCTCTTTGAGGGGGGCAACATGCTTTGCATTACACAAATGAACAATTCTTGGATGATACAAATGACAAGACCTCCCTTCTATATATAGGAGTCTCAGGGCTCATAATATAATTAGAGCCGACATAACAATAATAATGTAAGGGCACAATAATAAGAATAGTGGGCTTCTATGGGGCGCAATAGTAACAATATGGGGACTACATGGGTACACCAATAGAATAAGTGGGTTGTACTAATAACAATAAGGGGTTACAGTAGTATTATAGGGGCCTAACAACTTTCACCTTTATCACGACCATTTCACTCACATGTTGCAACTCCACAACCATATAATAGTTCATTAGCCTCGATTTTCATGATTAAATGGGGTTACCTTTGTGTTTTACAAAAGCTAATTATTTATACTATTTTAAGTGAATTTATGCTTAAATCGTAGAAAAATGACATATACTTGCTAATACACTAAAAGTGGCTTGAGTTTCATGACATGTGTAGGTAGTTTGGAAGATTCCAAGGCACCACTAAGTGGCCTCCAATGATCAAATTCGAATTCCCTTCAAGATACGGAAGAATATTTGGATAAAGGTCAAAGAGGATATGTCTCTCATCATTAGCTATTTGAGTTGTAACTCTATATGTGTCTCATCATTACCTATTTGAGTTGTAACTCAATGAGATTTTCTAGGGATCTAGGGAGAGAATAATGGACCTCTATTAATGATGTAGCTTCTTCTGTTTGTTTATAAATAGGAGATCCTCCTCCTTTTAAAGGAATGACTAAAGTTGGAGATACTAGTTTGTCCAAGTTAAGATTACTTATGAATGGAATTAGATTTAGCACCATGCTCATGAGTGATGTTCACCACTTTCTCATAATGCTTGCATTGGGAGCCTCTCAACTTTCCATTACTCATGATTTTGGATTGGCCACCTACAATGTGTGAGATTTATTGTTTTTCATAGATTAAAATTTATTGTTTTTCATAGATTAAGATTTATTGATTTCATAGATTAAGATTTATTTATTTCATATTTTTTCTTGTGTGAGAGGTTAAGAGTGATTTTTTTATTTTCTTTCATATTTAGAGGCTAAGAGTGATTATTTCTATTTCGTTTCATATCTAGACGTTAAGAGCGATTGTCTTTATTTCCTTCCATATCTAGAGGTTAAGAGTGATTGTCTTTATTTGCTTCAATATCTAGAGGTTAAGAGTGATTGCTTTTATCTACTTTCATATCCTTTCTTGTGTGAGAGGTTAAGAATGAATTTTTTTTCTTTCATTTCATGTCATGTGGTTTTGAGTATTCATTTCATAGGATCCCAATTTGATAATTCACACATGATCCCTTAGAGTAGATTTCATTTCATGCAATTTCAATTCCTACAAGTGTGATAGATTAAGATTTCAATTTTGTGCGATGTACTATAATTATATGATAATTTATTTTGAATTGATTTTTTAATTAGAATAGGTGAATTTGGTTTGTCATTATTTGGTTTCGTAGTTAGATTAATCTAAATTGAAAGTTAATTTCTAGCATATACAGTTCACTCACACTTAGAAAATTTTAAGAAACACTGGGTTGACAATTAAATGATAGGTAATTAATTTGCCTCAAGAGTACCTTAAATGATCCTCAAGAAGGATTTGTATATGACATTCATTTGGAGGTTAGAAGTATGAAAATACTCTAATATTTATGCAAGAAGAATCAAAAAAATAAATCTAAACAAGAATTGTGTCATGACTAAATAAATAAAAAAAATGTACTCATCTTTAATGACGGTAATCAACTCCCTCTTTGACGAGCCTTCAATATTTACTACATTCCATTATCCATATACAATGTTCCGAGCAGTATTTCCAATTGTATTCATAAAAAATGTGGCCTAATTGATATTATCCCATCTAGGGTTACACTAAATCTATAACTTCTCACTAATCATGCTAGGGTTTCAACACTATATAACTCAAGCCTTTGTCATACTTCAAATTTTCTTCCAAAATCTAACCTCATGTTATCCATCAAACTGTAATAACCAAATTTTCCATGATTTCCTTCAATTCCTATAATTCTTTTAGGTCTCTACCATCTTCTCTTCCTTCCATAAACAATGTCTTCACAGTGGTGATCTTTAATGACTTTTATTCATCCTAGCTCTGAGACCATGTTAATATTTCTTATGGAAGTATTTTTATTTTCTTTAGATAATTGAATTAACAAACTTTTCACCATTTACATTGCATTCACCCCATATCATCATAGCATTAGTAGTAATTATGTGGAAATAACAGTAACATCTGTTATGCAACAAAATAGTAAAAAGAACATTAGAAGAAAAGAATGCACAAATAGAGACCCCGTGGTTTGGTTAGAGGGTAAGGAAAAACCCCACAAGAGGGAAACCCTTAAATTTATTCTTCTTCTTAGATTGTCATAAAATGTTCAATAAAAAGAGTGTACAATATTCCAATTCAACAATCACAACATTATCTAGTAGAATAAACAAAACAATATCTAAGAGATGATCCTAATAGACATATATGCTTCATATCATTGTTTTCTAGTCTAGGGTTAACTATTACCAAAACCTTAGGTCACAGTGGCAAGGAGCTAGTGATCATCAATGTGGCTGGAATGCTCAGGAGACAAGGAGTATACTATATGCAAGTGGCTGCAACCAAAATTTCCATGTTCCAACCTTGCCCCTACAAACCAAAAACTGTAAGTCACACATGTGAGCTCATACCCTGCAATTTTAGACATGTATGAACTAATTTCTCAAAACAACCTCACACCTATGTGATCAAATCCAAAGAAGGGAGAAGAAGAAGATGGTTTATGATCATGTCCAAATGAGATTCACTTGAATTGTATTTATAGGCTTCCAAGGGTGTCCAATTTATCTTTAGGGCCAACTTGCCCTTTTTTCCACGTGTGTTTCCATTTAAAAAATACATTTTTCCCTAACGAAATTAAATTATTCCAAGGGCTAGGAAGGGTCTTTCATAATGAGGAAGATTGTCCAAATGAGGTAATTTATCTATGAGCTACCAAATTAAAAATATGTTGGATACATAATTAAATTATGTGCCCAACAAGTTCCCACACTTGAAATTTAAGTAAGCCTATAAAGATATAAGTATAAAATACAATAAAAAAGTAGTCTTCCTTCTTTTCCTTACTCCTATTTTATAATTTTTACTATTTTTTTATTATTTTCTTCAGGAAGCACATTTTTATACCTTGAAAATCCTCTAACACACTAACCATTCTTGGCCTCTAGACATTATGATTTCTTCCCTCCTCTTACCATCATGCAATTATGCCCCTCTACTATGTCCTTTCTCCCTATTGGTGTGAGCGCCAACATGAATTGTAAGCCTGTAGTCCCTGAAGGAAGAGGTTCTTTTTTTCCTCATTGATTGATGAATGTTTGTCCACGGACACACACTCTTGTCAAATTAGTTACAAGGTCATGTTGATTTGCAAGGGGTTGAGTCATAAGAACTAGTGAACACAAGTGTGGACTTGCATTGAATGCCACCCAATTTAGCCTATCCATCACATTACCAATGCCACATTACCAATGTCATTTTCTTTGAATTGTTCCCCAATTCATCATTCTAAAGGTCAATCCTAGGCCCAATTGGAATAAATCACTCCTCATCTTTCCAAAGGATCATAAATTAGGAACTACTCGAATGCTGGCCAATTATGCAATAGTTATGTGCATTGTCAAAATTCAACTCGATCTATAAGGCATAATTAACTGTAAAAGGGGGACTCTCAATTGCAAGCATTGAATCGTCTACATGGAATTGACATGTATTCCACATAATTTTCCATGTTTTATTACCAAACAAAAAATGAAATTGGAAAGTCCTCCCTATCCCACATGCAAGGAGAGTAATGGTTGCATCTCTCTTCATAAAATCATGTCTAGAGTATGTAATCATCACTTGAACTCGGTGTCCTTCCCTAAAAATCTACTATGGGCGTTGGAATGTACTCTTTCATTGCAATAGATTTGGGGTTACCTCATCTGCATGTTTCAAATGCATTGAGGTACTCTTTCATTTCAATAGATTTGGGGTTACCTCATCTGCATGTTTCAAATACATTGAGATTCCACAATAGAAGTTCGGTCCTCATCCTTATTTTTTTCCCCAAATCTGCATGTTTCAAATACATTGAGATTCCACAATAGAAGTTCGGTCCTCATCCTTATTTTTTTCTTAATGTTACTTGTAAACATTATGATATAATTTTTTCCTTAATGTTACTTGTAAACATTATGATATAATTTTTTCTTAATATTCCTTGTAAACATTATGATATAATTTTTCTATACTTCTTGGTAATGAAGATTAGTTTTTGGACATAGGCCACCGAGCCTTACATATTTTCATACCTACTTTGGGGTTATGTCAAGTTCCACCACCCCAATTCTTCATTGCTTTCTAGTTACCGATAGGCTAGCTTCTATATTTTGGCTTCTTAGGGTGTGGTGAAAAAAATGAGGAAATTCATCCATAAGTTGTATTATTCTCTTGAGAAGGTTCTCCAAGCTTTTGTCTCTTAACCAAGTTCCTTTGTGTAAATATTAAATAGTAATGAGAAAATCACCCAAGATGTTAATATTGGTCACTAGTATGGTTTTGACTAGAACTAAACCTTGCAACAGGCCATGCATTTCTTCCTAGTTATTGGTCATGTGTCCCAAACCCCATGCAAGCTTTTTTACCTCTCCCAATTTCTGTTGTCCATGGATAAGGTAAACAAATTTGCAATTAGATAAAATTGGCTATTGGATCCCCTTTCTACCTTGTTCACCTCTACTATCTTATCGTAAATTGTAAGAATCAATTCCTTTTTATCATTTACCTTTTCTATGTCAATAATCAAAGTAGTTCAATATTTCATTCATATAGCTTACAATGATTCCTATGAATTTTTCTTTTTAAACTAAACAATTTGTCTTGCTTATTGAATCATTAATCTCAAAGAATGGCTTAAACTTGTTCATTTGATTGATTATTTTGTCTCAAATCCTTCACTTAAAATCAATTAAATGTTGTATGGAGAATGATCAAAAGTGACTTATAAAAATGGTTCAAGGTTTTCCTAGGCCTTTAACAATGATTCACTATTTGTATCTTTTTGGATGCCCTATGACTATAGTTTCTAAATAATAATAATAATAATAACTAAAACATCGTTCAAGTAACAAAATTTCTCTTTATTTTAAAAATTTATATTTTAAATTTTATAGATAACTCATAGACCTAAGTACTGTATGATGCTATTTCTCAAGCATAACATGAACATTGTCTTCATTTTTGGATATGTTCGTAATTCTATCATTATCATTTAGGACTTTAGTTATCTAAAATATTTATGATAGTGGCATGTTCTAAGAAGCTTTTTCAACAAGCTCCTACTCAAATTTTGTAATTGAAGCATATGTTCATTAGTAAGCTTTCTTGCATCAATTCATTGATTCATTTGACCATTGAGAGTTTTGATCTCTCACCGTACCATTTTCCAATGTTAAAACAACATTTTACTCACGAGCAATGATTATCTCCTTTGATTCAACATGCTCAATTTAAGGGATTTTCGATTTAGGTTTCCCATCTCTTCATTGCTCTTTCTCTTTGTCTTTCTCCTGTCTCTGCACTTAGCTCTGTCAGTCCCACATGCATATTTCAAATTCCCTGCATTTGTCTTTGTGCCCCTTGGGTGTTTGAGATTATCCTCTCTAATATTGTCTCGGTAGAGTCCCACATGCATATTTCAAATTCCCTGCATTTGTGTTTGTGCCCCTTGGGTGTTTGAGATTATCCTCTCTAATATTGTCTGGCCCCTTCCTTTCGTGCACCTCTGGTGGTATAGGTTCCTCCCCTTATTGCTAAGTTGGTCGGTTTTTTCTCTTCTCCCCCTGGTGCAACTCTGGTGGATCATGCTTCTCCCCTTCATGCTGCTTTGGTGGCTTCTTTCCCTGCTTAGACTCTTGGCTTCTTGGAATGAATGCCTTCACCTCTATCCTCACTTTTTTTTCTCTACTCTCCTTAATTCTCTACCTAGTCACAAAGGAAGTTCTCAATCTCCCTATATTTGTGTCTATGCTCCTTTGGTCTTGCTTTTCCTGTCAATTATCGTCTTTCCCCTCCCCTTCACTCAGGTGGTTTGAGTTAGTTCCCTCCAAGTTGCACTTGTGGTATCTACCTCTCTACATCTTGCACCCTTGAAAGTTTGTGTATCCCCTCACGCAGTCCTCCTGGTGGCATTTGGGGCTGCTTTGGTGGGTTTTCTAGTTTCAACTCTTGGTTTATAATTATTGGTGGCCTGTCTACTGGAAAAACCAGCATCTATTCTTCTCCCTCCTGGAAAGAAAGCCTTCATCCCTTAGGAAATAATTAATGGAATCCTCTGGAAAATGTTCCTATATGCTAGAGTTGCACTGTGTATAGAGAAAACAGATTCATGATGGAACAAATAAGAGAAATGATAAATGACTATAAATTTGAAGCAAAATATGAGAACTCATTCATGAAGAGACAACTAGAAGAGCATATGAAGGAAATTGCAAAAGTAAAGCACAAATGCAAGCATATGGAATAAATGATCAACTATTTGAATAGTTTACTAATGAATCAAATGGGAGAGAACTCTAACTACCAATGCAACAAGAATCTACTTCCATCTCATTATGAATCTTTAGTAAACAAAAAATAGTCTCTCATTTCTTCTCTTCCTATTTCTCCCATGCTCTTCCTTTAATAGTTTATTATGTTATGTAAATATATACTGATGTTGAAAGAGTTTAGTAGATATTTATAAGGATAGTGCAATTTGTAGTTTTAGAATAAAAAAGGTAATGACTTGGAAGATGGGGAATGTTTTCCCTCTAGTTTTCTTCCAAGTCATCCCTCTCCATTTGCAATTGATGTAATGGGGGCTTGCCTTTGTTTTTCTTTTTAAAATAGAAATCCAGTAATGGACTCTGTTAAAAATATATATATCATCAACCTCTTCTGTCAAATTTTCCTATGAGAACCCATCCAACTAATCACATGAATCTCCTGAAATACATTTGATTGTTTGCATGCCTTTATTCTACAGTTTTTTGGCTTCTAGGAACTATCCCTCCTATAGTCATGGCCTAAAGCTTCTGTGAACCTTTTATTGTTTCTTTTTCTTCCAATATCTAACTACCAGTGAATAACTAGTTGTTCAACTCCACTAAACATCTATGTTGCATCTATTTTGCTCCATTGAAAATCCACATTGCTTATGATCACATTATGGGATATTGTTGGCTTCAACTCATTTAGAGCATCACTCCTTCAGCAAGCTCAAGAAACTTGAATCTAAATCAAATATTGGTACTCTTTCCATGTATCTTTGTTGGGTAATATTTCTTCATGGAGATTATTATGGTGGATACAAGTTGAAGAATTTAAATCAATTCTTTTTTTTCACCATGAAGTGATAACAGACATAATGCCAAGCTAATCTACTCCACTATTAAAGCCAAAGGAGTTCCACATTCTATTTACAACCTCAAGTGTAGATTTACTCTTAAAAGCAAATGAAAACTCTTTTTTCAATAAGGTAAAATATGATTCATGATTCTAATTGAAAGAAAATCTTTGCTTGATATATCCTAGAGAAAAAATCCTTAAAGGATTAAAATTTGGTAAAAAGACATGGTTGAATTTGACACCCATAGATTCTAAGGATGTTAAAATCCTAGTAAAGATACATGTCTCTTACCTTGGTTTTTGGACTAGATGATTTACAATTCTAGTTTGTTAGTGTGATTTTGGAATCTAATCCAAATAAATCCTTGTAGATACCAACTTTAGTATTCCCAAATTTAGAGAATCAATAAAGTGATATCATAATTATGTAAATCATTCTTATATCATGATTATTGCTTTGAAAATAATGGAAATGGATTAACTTTATAAGTAATTAATATTGTGCCAAGGTTCCATGTGACCTCTTTTACTTCTACACATGTTTGAATATAAGAAATAGCATTTTATATAAGAGTTCCTTACCTATAGTTTTTTAGAATGATAACTACATACTAATATCAAGCTCATTCAAAGACTTATAGCATTCCACAATGAAAAACTGTAACTTACTGTATAAGCATTTTAATCCATTATTGACCCAAATTTTTAGTGGCTTTGTATAACAATAAAGGAGAAAA
Source organism: Pinus taeda (assembly GCA_000404065.3). Classification (NCBI taxonomy): domain Eukaryota; kingdom Viridiplantae; phylum Streptophyta; class Pinopsida; order Pinales; family Pinaceae; genus Pinus; species Pinus taeda. The sequence goes on along the minus strand of APFE030318415.1, from coordinate 33,844 downwards.
GAAATGCAGAAGCTAAAGAAGCTCTTTAAGATTCAAGATGAAGGCTACGGCTTTCAAAACATTTAAAAAATGGACTATAAAACGAAAACTAACCAAACATAGCATACATGGAAATGAAAAGTAAGACATTGTCAAGATTATCCTATGCATGAGAAATATAAATATGATGACTTCCAACATTATTTATAGGATTACAAAGTATAATTATGGAAAGCCATGAATGGGAAAAACAAATGTTAAACTAAAATACCAGTGATTTTTATTTTACACTTGGATGGTTAGGATTATGCATGGGTGGAATTACTTAGACACATTTAATAAATTGTTTTAATGTGCGTGACTTATGGACTAGTGGAATTAATTGGGCACCTTTGTCACATTATTTGAATATCAACATCATTGGGCACAAAACATCACTAAGACAACATGATGACTCATTAGGTGTATGCATCAAAACTACCACACTGGACATAACCTACTAAATTGGCTAAGTTGGTTTTTCATCTCTATTACATTATTGTTGATACTATGTTTCAATCCTAGCATTATCATGTGCCAACTATCTTAACCCAGAATTACCAACTTTATTAGCCCCACACAACACTTCACACGAGGAATCAATTAACTCAAGAAACATAGCCTACCACCAAGGCACAACTTCCAATAGCATGCTTTCATCAAATTAGTTACGTGCCTTCATTACATTCTGGTTGATCTTAATAAATACGAGAAGTGACTGATTTAAATAACTTAAAAGTTGTGACCTAGCAAAATTAGTTAAGTTCCTTTTTACATTCATGACATTGTGGTTAATCATGTGTATCGAAGGGAAATGAATGTAATAATCAATATAAAGAATTAGTTAAGTTACATTTTACATTCATTACATTGTGGTTGATCTTATGTATCTAAGGGAGGTGAACGTAATAATTAATATCAAGAGGAGAATATAGCAATAATTTGAATAATATTAAAAGTTATAATTCGGAAAAATTAGTTAAATATCTTTTTACATTGTTGACGACTTTAGGTTTAGGTTTATATATATATATATAAAAGATGATTGGATTTAACTTAAGTTGTTGGGAAAATGTTGTTATGATATTTATTTCAAGTGACCTGGAAAAATGTTGTTATTATTTTGATCTAAGTTAAATTCTTAGGTAAGTGGTGAGCTCATAATGAGTATTCCTTGTAATGAATTCTAGTCTTATTATTTAGGAAACCCTTATAAAGAAACATGTATGTTCCTCATATGATTTTTTAAAAAGTATTAAAAAATCTAACAAAACAAATTTTAAATAAATTATAATTTAACAAAACAATATTTAAAAGCACCACATTATTTCTTTGTCAAATATATGTTTTTATATAATCTTAAATTTAGTATTATAAAATAAAACAATGAAATATTGCATGAGAAGCATTTGAATTCCATGAAATTTATCTCAGGTATATTAGATAACAACCTACATTGTACTATAGCTTTGAAATTTCTACAAATCCTCTAGGTGGCTAGGGTTTCAACTTAGCCAAAGGTTCCTCTAATGTGTGTATCCACTAATCACCTTCCATTGCATGGATCTTAGAAGCCTTCTCATTAATGGTAAACTCCCATGTTTCAACTGTTGGAATATTCAACAATACTGGGAGGGGGGGAGCCAATCAATATTGAGAGTTTTTTAACAATTTTAATAATATCATGAAAAAAGAAAAAAAAAGAAAAAAAACTCTGCCCATCAAGCCAAAAGAACCAGAACTAAAACAAGACAATTCACCAAAGAACCAGAACTGATGGTTCATCCATGTAAAAAAATCACACAAAAAATAGGCCCCTTCAAAGGTTTTCCACTTTAGAGTCAATCAGTCATGGTTACAAGTAGTCATGGTGTTCTTGGGTTTGACCCAATATCAGGAATGAAATTGGTTATACTCCTATGTAGCTCACTCAATGCAGTTGCAATATTGAGAGTGATGCAATATTGAGTGCTTAAGTTATTAGGGTGCAAATAATAGTACCCCACACCTTTAAAAAGGGACTCAACACTCCTATGAATAGCCATGGAAATCCCTTCAAATGCTAACTAGTAAGATACCAGATGCTAGCCAGATACAAAACCCCAAAGGGATAGGATGCAACAACACACCCAAAAAAGTATGGGATGCTACAAGTATTTCTACAAAACTTGAACCTTTAGGGGATTGCACTGCAACCCCCAAAAGGGACACCACAACCTGTCAAGCAACACCCCATCCCCAAAGGGATGCTCTAGGACTCAAAAAAATGTCCCCCCTTTAGCCCTTCAAAAGGTGCCACCCAACCACATGGTTCAAGGCTATCAAATGATGCTAGAAACCAAAGGATTCAAGGGACTAGTACACAGACTCCTCAAACACCTTTGCTCACACTCATAATTGGTCACACTCACAATTTACAAGTACCATATGCCCCTCACACTTAGAGGGAGCATATAAACAAAAATGGATTAAAATTTAAAAAGATAATGAATTTGAGTTTAAAATGATAAATTTATGAATGAAGGTTTTTGGGCTCCATGTTTTTACAACCCATGGTTTTGCATATTCTTGGCTAATGCTGCATATTTAAATGTATTAGTCTCTAATGTGAGACATTCATTGTAACCAATTAAAATTTAAAGATTAAATAAAATTAATTAATTATAATATTTAATATTTAAAATAAAATTGACATAAAATAGTAAGTTTACTGATGGAGTTTTTTGGGCTATGGTTTCACAACTAGTGGTTTTGCCCATGATATTATTCTCTATTGTAGCCTATTTAATATGAGATATTCATTGCAACAAAAGCTTTTAGCCATATCAAATAAAAGAAAGAAAAATATTTGATAGGCTATGGGACAAATATCTTCTTCATTAGTTGATGTATTCCCCCCTTTTTATGTGAAACCTCACAATAAATTCTCTTGTCTTCTAAATAAGTTATCCCAGAAGCTATATGTGAGCATATCTGTCTTTGAAGGCCTCACATTCTAAAATGAAATGCTTTTATGCTTCCACTTTTCTGAACAAGAAAAATGCATACTCTTTCCTGGCACACTTCTTTTGGTCTTTTCTAATGCCATGTTTCACAACTATTGACCTACTTTGTGGTCAATAGTTAGGCATAAATATAATTATCTTATCTTATCTTATACCTTAGTCTTCCACATGATTAGACATATCTAAGATGAACTTCAAAAAGTCTTTCACATGATTAGACATATCTAAAAGATGAACTTCAAAAAGTCTTCCACGTGATTAGACATATCTAAGATGAACTTCAAAAAGAAAGTATTAAGAGGAAAACAAAGCTAAAGGAAAATGTTACCACTTCAATGAACATAGGTAGTTCATTGGTAGAGCACATCCTTGGGCTCCCTAGTTTCTATATGAAAAATAATAACCAAAACATAGATATATTATATATTATAGTTCTACTTTAATGAAGCCTATGGAAAAAACCCAAAAGTACATCACCCATCAGCCATCGTTTGCTCTTAAGAGAATAACCTCCTTGTGCTTATAGTCAAAAGATTACCTAGATTACTTCCATGTAGTCTTTGTGGAAGCAATAATAATAAGCTCCTAAGTTAATGCCATTGACCCATCACAAAGGCTAGGCTGCCCGATATTTAACCTCTCTACAAACTCGAAGGCCTTGAGAGTGGATGAATGGAGGAATAGGAACTAAAAGGCCTTAAGAGTGGATGAAGGGAGGTCCTGAAGGTCACTCAATGGCATTAAAACTGGATGGAGGATGAAGGGATTCGGAGAATGTTAGAAAATAATGAGAATAAGAAAGAACTAACGATTTAGGAGATTAAGAGCAATTTACCGGGATATATTTTTTCACATTTACCGAAAACGATGAAGATGACAGCTCTACAAAGTTGACTATAAAGTCCCACTTTGGAGACCTCAAGATCACAAGCTGTGGGAAACGAGGTGTCCTCCCTTCCCCCTAATACAGATCCCCCAGTAGTGTTAATTTCAATTGTGCTGTGTCCCAGGAACGGACCCTAAGCGTTTGTGCTTAGGATGCCAAACACTCTGTTTGTTTGGGATTAGGATGCTAACAGCCTGAAAAGATGTCTTGTTTATGGTTAACACGGATATAACTGAATGAATATGCAACTGTTCGTACTCCCAAGAAGCTTTTAACTACTTGGGCATTAAGACTTGCTGGCAGGCAGAGGCATTCTCATGGATAACTGAATGTATAAAGAAAAACAGAAAAGATTTTTACCCTGGGAAAGAAATGGGCACCACAGCTACCATACATGAAAATGCTCAGATGTTTGAAAAATCAATTGCTCCATAGGAATTTTCTATTGGGGGATATTGCAGGAAATGTGTTTCTGCCATATCTGCCCCTACAATAGCAATATTTCTATGTGTTCAAGTCACCTCCAACAAAGACACCGTATCAATCCATAAGATGAGATTACCAGACATTGGTGACAACAGTCCATTGGTCACTGCCATTGAATACTTTAGACATCCGAATAAATACACACAATGGTTCATCTGCCAAAGATGAGATAAAAAGACAGATAATTGGCTATCAATAATTCATTGGACAGTATTGCAAGACACTGCCGTTTGTCAGTGGATGACTTGGTGGTTATATGCTCTATTTTCCCTCAAAAAACCAATGCTTATAACTGAACCAGTTCTCGATATATTGAATCTGTTGTACAGGCTTGAAATGCATGTAAGAAATTCTTCATAAAAACAAGCAAACCCATCCTCTTAGCAGAGGAAAATGATAAAAACCAATGGTTCCAACATGGAAATTCGGAATACTTGGGTGCTTTGAAGAAAGAGTTTACTCACAATCAACCTTCTTCGTAACAGAGAGTAACCTCCCGTTTTTATAATTCATGTAAACAACCACCCTTTAAATGCCTGAAAGAAATTGCTCACGAGAGGCCGAAATCTCCCAAATATTTAAATGCACCCTTTAAAACGAAAACCCATAAATAATAAGCATAGAATGCTCGGCCTGCAGAGTGATCAGATAGACTAATAACTGAGAATGCCATCATCCTGGCACTCAAACCAATAGGGAATCATTTGCTCGTCATTTCACTCCTCCAGCATCCAAAGATACACATAAAACCCAACCACAGCAGGTGACTCTTCACAGAATAAAGCGTAAAACAACACATTAAGAAAGAGATGACTGCAAAATTCAAATGAAAGAAGCAATGATGGCATCAGGTCTCCAAGGTGTGGCATCACGGTATTCAGGCGCAAATTACGCATTATAAAGTTTCTCATTAGACGTAACTCATCATTCATGGAGACAAACCCTACAGACTGAACCTAAATTTCACTTCGTTTCAGCATCTACAGAAAATTAAATCGCAAATTAACAAGGAGAAAGCATTATCATATTCATAGGATAAACTACACAACAGACAGGAAAAGAGTCAAGATAAATCCACTCTAAATCAGAGATCATATGATATAACGTCTACAATTGGCATTCCCTGTCAACATTGATAGGGTCGCCGTTTATATGATCTACATTTAATTCCAATTCATTTCAACCTGCACAGAAACAGAAAACAACAGCAGAGCCTCTGCCGATATAGAGGATCATAAGAGCCTCTGCGACACATTACTCACTGACGAGTCACTGAAAAAACTGACTTCGACGGTGCGTTTTAAACGTATTTCTGAGATTTGGATGGATCACGTTTAGGGTTTGCCGGAGCTAGGCTATGCTCTAGGGTTTTGATGTGTTGGGTTAAGGGTTAGTGGGAACCGGGTTTTTTGGTAGGGTTTGATGGGATTGGGTTTACGGCTTGTGGGAGCCAGCATTTTAAAGTAAGGACGAAATCCAACGATGCATACCTTCGGTTTTAATCAACTACACTATACTCTAGCTTTTCATGTGTCCGATTTAGGGTTTGCGGGAGCTAGTTTGTTTTCTTGACGAGGTTTCCAAGTAACTTAGCTTACATTTATTTTAAGTTCAGATTTATCGCATCTAATCATTTGGGGTTATTATAATCTTGGAACTCAAAATCTAGTAACTTAAACAAGTAAAAATTATCTTAACTCCTAAACAAAAAATAATAATAATTTAGAATTTTTATTTTGATTATAAGTTATTTTTATTTTTATTTCAAATTTACATTTACTTTCCAACAAAATTCATTAAAAAATAATAAATATAATAAAAGAAATTACTTTAGCATAAAGTTTATTTTATTTTAACCAAATCAAAATGTTTTCACCACAAGAAGTTACAATATTTTATCAATTAATAGTATAACCATAACATAGTATTGTTTTTTTTTTCTGAATAAAACTAATTCTATTAAGGTAAAATATGGTACAAAGAGACAAAAAGCCAAGAAGGTCAGAAAAAGGGAGCCGGAAAGGATAACCTATCCACCTCGGCCCATGGAAGAGAAAAAGAGAAGAGAGCTGATCAAAGAGAGACAAGAGGAACAGAGAAAAATGAGCAGAGCCGAAGATTCTACCCAGCTTGGGTGGAATCGTCTAATCGGCATTTTTTCCCTTTCTTATTAACAACTTTGACCCAATCAAGAGAGGAAGGTTGAGCTCGCCCGATGTGCAAGGTGGGTTGGGCAGACGGAGAAGTTTCCTTGTCTGAATCCGAAGGAGAGGATTCATGATTTCGTTTCTGTAAGATTGGTTGGATAGACGAGTCCATATGATCGGCCGTGGGCGGATCCTGTGCCAGTTTGGCGTCCAAATCTTCCGCATTCTCCTCCTCATCATCCGAGCTGGAGTCAAAATCACTCATGGGGGGTGGGGTATGAGGCTTCCAACTCTTGGATTTCTACTTGGGATTGGCTTTTTTCTTGTGGACTGGCACCGCGGGACAGGAGCTTTGGAGGTGCCCTGTGTTGTGGCAGTTTCGGCAGCGAAAGGCTGTGTTCTCATAATCCAGGACTTGAGTCCAGTGAAAGTCTCCAATTTTGAGATTGATTTGGTCCGGGAGTCCTTTACTCATATCTATTTCTACACAAATTCTGGCAAAGGTGTAGATGCCCTTTTCCCCTCTTGAGATATCTGTGTCTAGGTAGCGACCTAGAGCATTACCGATCCCTTGGAAAATAGCAAAATGCCATAAATGCGCTGGGAGGTTAGGGAGTCTAACCCAGATGGGGAGCTTGGTGATGACTGCTGTAGTTGGATCGAAATCTGGGAACCAGGGGGTGAGAAATAAACCAGCTGAGCCCCAGAACCAAGGACCTTCAGTAAGAGCTTTGTGGTAGTCTTCATCGAAGGCAAACAAGACAATGAAGAAGCCCTTAGAGCACAAGAGAACCTTGCAATTTTTGGTCCAATTGGAGTGGAGCCATTGATAGAGGTCTGCTGTGCGCGGCCACAGCCCATTGAACCTGCAGATAATGGCATGCTCAGCATACGTTTCAGCTACCTCATCCAGAGATGGGTGCTTTATTTCAATGGATGGGGCTTCCTCCAGTTTATCCACCAAAAAAGGTTTGGAAGCCTGAACAGGTGGAGCAGTCTTTTCAGGCTTCTGAGCATGGACTGCATCCTTGTAAGAAAATGCTTTAGCTGAGGATGCATTTCCAGCAGCTCCTCCTCTCAGACGAAGGGTTAAAATTATGGTTGCATCTCTCTTAATGCTGTAAAAAGAAAGGGGATAAAAGTCCTCAAGTTGTTTACCTTCGTGAATAAGCCGCTGAGCCGCAGAGGGAAGCCCCAGTTTGGTTTTCGGAGCATACTTGAGATCCTGCACTAGATCTGTCAGGCTCACCCATTGCAGCAAAGTTTTCCCAGTAGTGAGCTTGATTTGGATCTGGAGCGATGATGAGGGCTCAGAATGCCTCTGTCCCCTGCAGATCTGAGCAGCCTGGACAATCCGCAGGGGCTTAGGAGGAGATACAGAGAGAAACCCTCTGTTTATTATTCTGTCAGTGTGTTCCTCCCGAAAAAGCTTCCTGATGCACAAACTAGGCAGCGCTAGGGAGCTGAGGGGGATCTGTAGGAGGCGTGCATAAGATCTGCATTTCTAAGTGGTTGAAGGCAGTTTCAATGGTGGCAAACGGCCTATCCTCCCCAATGATGTTTTCCCGAGAGCCTCTCCAATAGAAAATCAAAAAGGATTTCTGTGAAAGCATTCTTCTCCAGTGCGTCGGCCTTCAGAAGGTGGGTGCAGAGACGCATATACGTCTGGCTGAGCTTGGCCTCAGAGATGGCGGGAGTCTGGCCGTCGAAAGGGCGTGAGTCTGGCTGTTGAGAGGGCATGAATCGCAAAGAGGACTGAAGACTGTCCACATGAAGGCCCCGCGCAGGGCAGAACAGAGCCGGGGGAGCTGAAGCTGTTGAATGGAGCACCGACGGATCATTGTGAAGGGAAGATGCCGTCCATCCGTGGCTGAAACAGACAGTGCCATCCGCCGCAAGAGATCTTGAAAACCAGAAGGCGGCCGAAGAGAGGGGGGCTGCAGCAGAGCTAGGGTTCATTTTCGCGACTCGACTTCTAACCATAACATAGTATTGTTATTTAGGTTTTTATAGACTAATTTAAATATAATTATTAATTAATATTTATTTTTAATATATTAATTATATATATATTATTTTTATCATATAACATTAAAAATTAATTTATATATAACATCAAATGAATCTGCAATTATCCTAATTTAACCTTTTTTCTATAAAACTAATACATATAACCCCTCGTATTTTTATTTAGGACATATATATATTAATGTAAATTAATTAACTAATTATTTTTATAGGACTTATTATATATATTATTATTTTACACATATAATCTCAATAATTAACTTATATATAATGCATTATTATTTTAATAAATTATTAATTAATTTTTAATTGACCCAATTTAACCGTCTTCTATAAAATCCATTATTAATTAATTATAAATAAGGATTAATTAGGATAACAATAATAACAAATAGGGCATTTAGAAGATTAGGTACAATAATAAAATATTAGAATATACATATATATTTAAGTTAGATTTAATAAATTAATTAAATAAATAGTAATATATATATGTATATATTTTTTGAGGTAATATTTGAAATTAAATAAATGAATTATTTATATCAGATTGACCTAGTTATGAATATAATATCATTTTAATATTAAATTTAATTAGAGGAAGTTTGATTGGGGTTCTTGAATGATAAAGTAGCCGTTGGAGTATTTTAGCCGTTGGAGTGTCTGGTTAGACTATTTAAAACGCTGAGCTAGATCTACATTTTCAACTTGTCCTAACCATGAACCACATTGGTTGGTTCGAAAAGGGTTGGCAGAAATCTTTCTTATGTGATTTAAGCTGAAGCTCTCCTTATAACTATGACTAATCACAGAAGTCTCAATTCTACAAGTTACAATATCTTTGGCGTATTGGGCTCGAAAACACTGTCGTGAGCAATGACCAAATTCAAAGCTCCATAGGTGTTTTAATCCACTAGTCAGTTTTTTCACTTACAATGAACATTTTGTTTTGATAAAACAAGATGTTCTATTTTTAAAATTTAAAATAACATGGGGTTGTTAATAAATGATTGTAGTCATTAAAACATTTACCTTGCCATAAATTTTACATTGGTTATAAAATTATAAAAATAATTAAACTGATTATGGTAGAGATGTGTAGGAGGTAGTGTAATGTAAGAAAGATTCTATGTCAACATTTTTAAAATATTTTATTTTAATTTATTTTTATAACATTTTTAAAATTAAGCTTAAAAAAATATGACCGAGATGTAGTGGTGTAAAATAATCATTATGTAATCATCTTTAAATTCAATTAATAAACACATACAAAGTTAATATTTAATCATGGGTATTTAACCTATTTTACTATGGATATTATTAAATTGTAGATAGGATTTGTTACAATGCCATGTGCCAATACCATGGTTTATCAATACCACATACCCAAAAACCATAACTCATTTGAAAATCAAAATATTTTATAAATATTTTTGTGTAAAATGTCTCTAATAGAAGAGTTGGTGTGATGTTATGGTAATATTATGTAAAAGTTTTAGCTTGGTCTAAAAAGAAAAAATTAAATAAATTTATGATAAAATGATAAATTCATGAATGAAGGCTTTTTGGCTCCATGTTTCTACAACCCATGGTTTTGGCTATTCTTGGCTAATGTGACATATTTAAATGTATTGGTCTCTAATGTGAGACATTCATTGTAACCAATTAAAATTTAAAAATAAAATAAAATAAATAAAATTAATTAATATTTAATATTGAAAATAAAATTGACATAAAATAGTAAGTTTACTCATGGAGTTTTTCGGGCTATGGTTTCACAACTTGTGGTTTACTGGTACTATTCTCTATTGTAGCCTATTTAATATGAGATATTCATTGCACCAAAAGATTTTAGCCATATCAAAGAAAGAAAGAAAAATATGTTAATGTCCACAAAGCTAAAGATAGCATATGGGACAAATATCTTCTTCATCTCCTTGATGTATTCCGCCCTTTTTATGTGAAACCTCACAATAAATTCTCTCGTCTTCTCGACAAACCCCTCGCTAAATAGATTATCCGAAAACCTATATGTGAGCATATATGTCTTTGAAGGCCTCACATTCTAAAATGAAATGATTTTCTCTTTCCACTTTTCCGGAAGAAGAAAAATGCATACTCATTCCTTGCACGCTTCTTTTGGCATTTTCCAATGCCCTCTTTCACAACAGAGTTGATGAGACTTAGTCCTTAACTCAGCAATAAGAATTTTGGATCTCCAAGAGATATTGGCCTCTTATGCATTATTTTGGTTGATGACTATGAGTGGAGTTAAACACTTCAATATAGTACTTTTTCTTTCTTCCTAACTCTTTATCTTGTGTACACTTGTGGAACTTATCCATAAAAAAATCTTTTATCTCTTTGTTGTTTATGGGACACGTGTTCAAGCAAATACCCCATTTACTAAAGTAATTGTTATTTTGTAGCATCAAAGTCTTTTTCCTATTGCACAATATGTCATTAAAGACAACCTTAGGCCATATAACCTCTTCCATTTGCTCATTTTTTCTAAATACCTTATGACTCACACCATAGCAGTTGCTTCAATAAGAGTGGACCCTCTTTCACTTAACAAGATAACATAAGGAACTACACTTTTAATATTGAATTTGTTTGTAATCGAACACTTCTGAATTTTCTCTATTTGTTTCCACTGCATGTCGGATATATTATTCGCCCATAGTTCACAACCATAGAGAATCACAAGAATGACTACAAGCCCAAAAAGAGTTTGAGAGTTTTTTGAGTCCCATAACTCTGTCCCTCTACACCTATTTTGAAAAGCATAAAACGAATTCCAAGCCCCCAAATTTCTTTTCTTTCTACAACCATCGTAGTTTAGATTTTTGTTGAAGTCAATTCGAAGGTATTTGTAATCCGCAACTTTTTCCAGAACGTTTCCTTCAAAGTAGAACTTATGTTGGTTATGTTTTCTTTTTTAGAGAAAACAACTACATTCGTTTTGTTGATATTGACTTGCATCCCCACACTTCTACAAAAATGCTCAAGGGATAGTAGGTGCTCTTGCAAACCAAGAGTCGATTTAGCAATCAAAATAAGGTCATATGTATACAAAAGAAGCCCTATAACAAAATTTCCCAAAGAGATACCATCACCCCCTTGCAAATTTAATCACTCCTCAAAGTAAAACCCAAATTCCACCACAATATCAAAACCCCCACCAATTTTCATATCCAACTTAATAAAGAGAACTAGACCATTCAATAAAAACAACCAACATGAACTTTGTAGCTTTGTTGATGTATATCTTCGAGGTATGTCATAGCAAAAACAACCCTTCTCATTTTGTTACATAAACTTCAAAGATTACTTTTTTCACGTTATTTTGTTTGTGATTCACTTTAACTTATACATTTGAAATTTTACTCTTTAGAGTGTGAATAAAATGAAGAAAATGAAAGTAATAGAATGGTGCATGCAATCCTACAATTTATTTATATTTTTCTTTCCCGCCTATACCTTATAAAGTAATTCTAAATTTTCTTGGTTTAGACTTTGTCAACAAGTGATAGAGTCATGACATGACAATTGGTTTTACATTTTGTTCTTAACCTCTGCATTAAAATCTATCGTAATAAGTTTCTCTTAGAATTTTGTGTGCGTTAAAATTTGCTGGCTACTGTGTCAACCATTGTTTTGACCTACACATGAGAATTCACTCGAATTTGTCTCTCGATGTTTATAACAACTTAGTTTAGATACAATTTTTATTGAGTGTTATTGAGTTTTATTAAGTATAGATGTTGTAGTAGAATTAATATGGGTACAACCAAGAATAGAAAAAGCTCTACTACTAATGGCAATATGAGAAATCAAAATAGTTGTCTCTCTATTGCAAATAAAATAAGATTAGGAACATAAAATAAAAATACGATTATAGCTATAATTATAAGTATAGTTGATTATAACTAATAATTAAACCAACTTGGATCCATCTTAATTTTGATCTACAACGTCGAGAGGGATAAAATATTGTAACACCCTCCTCCTACATCTACCCAAGTAACTATCCAACTGAGGTAAACATGAGACAAGAGGCAACTATCATTGGATTCGACATCCTATGTGACCTTAAGGAAGTGGAATCAACGGAAACATCACACACAGTCATCCAACATCAACTTTAGAATCCTCAGGGGACAAGTCAGCCACTCCGACAGTTGTCCGTGTGTCCCATTGATGTTCTTGACATCTTAGGCCTCACTCACGCCCATGATATGGGCAAGAGAGCATCCAAAAACCAGAATTTTCTCTCAGAGGCTTTCCTACCAATGACTAGAGACTAAAATTGTGAGTTCTATGTGAGCGTCCTCAGGATTTAAGCAACTTTTTCAAGCCTACAGCCCAGGTCGCTACACAAAATGGAGTCATAGCTTAAAATTAGTAAAATTACAGAGAAACAATGATTCCAAAGCAATAGGTTGAACACGACCTTAATGAGACCCCTACTAATCATCAAACATATCATCAACATGTAACCTACAAGTGTAAATAACAAAATTAAGTGTAGGGATATCATACTTATCTCAGAATTGTAATGAACCATTGTTCCCTCATGTCATTTGCTACATTATCATCTATTATTCCATAGATACATTCTCCATGCATTTATGAGTGAAAACATGTTGAGAGCCATACATAGTCATTTTCATAAAACATACATATAACCAAAATAATAGGGATAGAAATATCATAAACATATCAGCCATAAAATCCACATATACATCAATACATTTACACATGAAAATCAAGGGAATGAATGTCTCATTAATGAATGCGATAAACCAACTGAAGATGGGACTACCACGTTCCACCTGAACATAGATTCGTTGAGCCAAGTCTCTCTTCGGCCAATCAGCCTCGTTCCATATTCTAAGCATGAATGTGGGGCTTATTGAACATAAAAACCAGCAACAAGCATGGATGCCACTAGAGTTCTTTGCCTACACCGTGAATAATTTGAATGCCTACTAGTATCTTAGACATTACTGCAATACAAAGTCTTGTCCAGGGATCACTAGGCCCTACACCGAGACATAATCTCTAGGCTTTTCCGTACATCCCATCCTTGGGCTACTAGGCCCAATGGAAAGAAAATCCACCTATTTTCTTTATTGTATATCCCGCCATTAATTGGGAAGGATTCCTAGGCCCAGTGAGGCACACAATCTGGCTTTATCGTAACCCATAATCAAGTTCAGGGGTTACTAGGCTATTGCCTTTACCATTATCCATTGTCTACTTCAGGGACCACGAGGCCATGTGTTTGTGAGTTCAAAGATCCACCCCATTCAGCTTTCAATCCAATTCGACCATTCCACATTAACCAAATGTAATAACACATCTCATGAAAGCTATTAGGAAATGGAAAGGTTGGGCTGCAGAACACTGTCACACCTAGAAAAACCCATGTCATGATAGAAAATAACCACATGCAATACCATGCATGCCAAATCTAGCAAGGAAAATACACATGCAAGTTGATACCTGCAACGAAGCTTGTTGTAGCTCCCTGATCTAGCCTTTCCCTCCTTAATATTTACTTCCTCTTGCCTTCTTTCTCTTTCTTTCTCTAACGCCAAAACACTCCAAGAAAAATCTACGTGTCGAAGAGTGAGAGAGAGAGAGAGAGAGACTATTGAGAGGACTCCAACGCTCAACTAAAAAACTGTTACCAACTCATCCTCAAAATCCTTTTTATGAATTACGCCTCTATTTTCTTCATTTTCCAATATTTTCCTTTAATTTACTCCTCACATGCAACATGTGATCTTGCATATTCCTTTTATCCTAATTTCCATTATTTTTATAAATAAATGTGTCAATATTTCCATTATTCCTTTCCAAAGACTTAGTCATTTCCTTTGCCAATTTACTTAGCTGTAAAAAACCAAATGAAAACCCACTAGAATTTTTTTCCTATCATTCAGCTTGGAATATGTGTCCCATCAACCATGGTGTTGTAGCTAAATCTTACACTTGCATCACGAGTGCAGGAGTAGACATATTGCACAAATAAATCTCCTTAGAGACAACCTCTCGGTTGATTGTAGATGAGTGCCTACGACATCTTAAATAGATAAGTGCATGAAATATTATATGTGATGGGTTATCAACACTCCAATTATCATGTAAAAAGGTAATAGGAGGGGTTTGATTCAATAAACCTTCATTAAGGTTGATTCAAGCCAATACAAGGATTCAAATTAGGGGGTATATCAAAGCAATATTAAAAGAGAATTATCTTCTCCTCGTGGCTAACACACAATAATGAGACAACCTTAAAACTGAAGTTGGAATAGTGGTGGAGAGGAGGGAAATATATGCAGAGGGTTGTAAATGAAAAAATACTTAGCAATAATATTCCAACAGAAATATGGAAGATAAAGGAAGGTGAAATGAGAGAAATAGACGATTACTAATTAAGGTTTCAAACTACATGTTAAAATGTGTATCATTCTCTTCTTAAAAGCCAAAGTAAATCTCAACCACCACACGTAGTATAAGCTAATTAGAAACACAAGTAAATTTCTAATTATACATGTACTTCTTGCTAATGAATAAGAGAGGCAAATTTGTGATACACACATGTACTGTTTACTATTGAGCAGCTAAGATAAATCCATGAACGAGCAAGAAACCAATGGATCCATTAACATTATTTGGGGAATGAAATACACAAGTGAAAAGAAATTAGCAAGAAAACATGTTGCACATCCATTATGGTTGGAATGAATAGAGAGTCTCATTAATCCAAAGGGTCCAAACAACTAGTCTATACATTAATACCAACATCAGTTCATCCCCCTCAAAGAATATAACAAGTAGAAGAAATGATATGTTAGAACTCAGCCCGAGTGGGTGAGAAATTCTCAAAACAACGAGCCTCTCCCACCAACCAACCAACCCCCCCATATTTCAGTCTTGCTTCCCCCTGTTTATAACAAGAGGGGGAGTGTATATCAAACATGATTCAATACAAAATATCCCTGGGTTGAGTCTTAGCTATCAGATCAACTGGTTGCCTCAACCAAGGTGAAGATCTACTGCCCAAATTGTGATTACAATAGGGATTTGGTTGTATGCTTGTAGCTGTAAAAATACCGAGTCCACTACATGAGAACATTTTTCACTGCAACGTTGATCTACTTTTTCTTTCATTTCATTCTGTGAAACAGTGAGATTATTAATTAAGAGTTGGAGAACTTGTTGTTGATTCTCGATGTGATCTTCCACTACTTGATCCTTTGAATTTTCTCCTAAAAATGATGCGATGGATGTTGGATTATACCTATAACGTGGCATAAATGGGGTCATTTTTATTGCAGTATTGAAGGAAGTGTTAGGCAACCATTTAGCTAGATGTAACCACTTGACCCACTGTGCTTGTTTGTCAGATACAAATAAATGAAGATGTCCTTCCAATTTTTCTTTCACTATATCGGTTTGCTTATTAGAATGAGGATGATAGTATGAGATATGAGCTAATTGAGTACCAAGACAAGAAAATAATTTCGTTGAAAAATTTCTAGTGAAAATGGGATCTCTGTCACTTACTATAATCTTTGGATTTCCATGAAGATTTTGAATTGTTTCCATAAATGTAGTAGCAATTGAGCTAGCTCTAAAAGGATGACATAATTCACAAAATTGTGCATACTTGGTAAGTCTATCAACTACCACCATGATGACACTCTTTACTTCCAGCATTGGTAAACCTATGATAAAATTGATTGATACATCTTCCAAACACTAACTTGGAATGACTAAAGGTTGTAGCAGACCCATGTTATTAATTGTCTCAACTTTCTTTTGTTGGAAAACCAAACACTATGCCACAAATTCTTGAATATCAGATTTAAGCCCATCCCAAAAAAATACCTTCTTGAACCTATGGTAAGTTTTTAAAAACCTTGAGCACCCTCGTAAGGAAGAGGTATGCCATAATGAATCATTTTTTCAGCTAAATCTATCATATGAACTTGGATCTTGCTGCAACTTTTGAATAAGTGATAAAACCTCTTCATCATTCATCCATTCATCCCTTGCTTCAGTTATCCACTTATGTTGGATAATAGAAATGATATAAAGTAATGTTTCCACATCCTCATCCTTTATTCATAGTGCATATGCAACAACATTTTGCTTCCCTTTTTTATAGATGATTTCAAATTTATAACCGAGCAACTTTGTCACCCTTTTTTGTTTCTCTTTTGAAGATATTCTTTGTTCCAAAAAATATTTAAGATTGTCATGATTTTTTTTTACCTTAAAGTATCTTCCCATTAAGTAAGCTCGCCATTGCCTTAGTGCATCTAGTGTTGCCATCATTTCCTTCTCATTAATGTGTTTATCTAAATACTTTCCTTTGATTGGATGACTTTTAAAAGCAGTGGGTCTTTCTTCTTACATTAAAACAACGCTAATTCCATTTCTTGAAGCATGACATTCCACAATAAAAGTTTTTACGAAGTCTCGCGTAGTTAAGACTAGTGCTTGGCACATTTCCCCTTTAATATTTTCAAAGGCTTTTGTTGCTTCTGGAGTCCAATAAAATTCATCTTTCTTCAATAATGATGTTAGAGGTGCCCCTATTCTCCCATAATTCTTAACAAACTTGCGATAATACCTTGTCAACCCGAGAAATCCTCAAAGATGCTTTATGGTTGTGTGGAGTAAAACTAATTGAATTTTTTGCTGAAGTACGATAGGCCCACAAGGGTGGAAAAGGCATTAGATGACAATCTATTTCATGAATTTTGAAAATCCGTTTAATTATGGTAGTCAAAAACTTGTTTACATCTACTACTTGGCCATTTTCCTACATGTAATATGGAGTAGAATTGTCATGACGCAAGCCTAGCTTCAGAGTAAGCTTGGCCGTCATAAAATTTTGAAAATGTCTACCATGGTACATGACGATGGATTGTGGAATAGTGAACCTAGCGATCACATGATTGAATATGAAAATAGTTTTCGTTTCGCCATCATCCTTATATATAGGCATTTCTTCAGCTCATTTCTTAAAATAATCCATTGATAGGATAATATATCCATGCCCCCAGCCGAGTGAGGGTTACATATAAGGAAATCAATGCCCCATTTGGAAAAATAACTAAGAACAATGATTGGTTTAAGAGAAGCTTGAGGTGCACACATTCGTTGATCATAAATTTCGCAATTGTGGCATTTGTGGACCACAATCATACAATCTTTGAAGATCGAAGGCCAAAAATACCCAATGCCCAAGATCTTTTAGCCAGTGGAAAACCTTGACATATCACTTCCACAAGCTCCATAACGGAAGCTATTCAATGCCCTTTTGGCTAATTCATGATTCAAACATAGTCTAAATATGGAATCAACACCATGATGATAAAGTATATCGCCAACAATGGTGTATTGTTGGGATTGGTACCAAATATGACGATGCTCAATTCAAGTCAATTATGGCTAAGGAGTGTGGGTTTGAAATAAATGATAATATCTCCATGCCAAGGCTCTAAAGAGTACTGATAAGAAAGAGGGATTCATCTCAAAGAGAATCCTCTACCATGGATTCCATCTCAGTATAGAGAAAGTCACATAGCAACTTGACAAACACTAATATTTACATGATTTACATTTTATGAATTATAAATCAAATTCTTGTAGCATAACTATCCATTTAGAATATTTTCCCCTTGAAACTGTCTCGTAAGAATATAAACCATAGGGCTATAGTCTAAAACCACTGTTGTTTTAAGTAAAAGAATGTAGTGACAAAATATTTGGATAGCTTGAACGGCTACCAAGGCCAATTTATCCACATGTCCATATTTTATCTCAGTTTTTCTAAAATTTCTACTCAAATAATATATCACGTCATCACTCAACTCATGTTTCTGAACTAAAACCATGCCAATGGTGACATCAAATGTAGCTAAATACAAAAATTAGTCTTGATGATAATCGAGTTGATGCAACAATGGTGTATGAGTGAATGTGTATTTGAGTGTAGCAAAAGGTTTTTGAGCAAAATTATCCCATATAAATGAGATTCTCCTTTTCAATAGTCGAGTAAAACCTTTAGTTAACTTAACATATTTCAGTATGAATCGACATAAAAAGTTTACCTTCCCTAGAAAACTTTTGAGTTGGCGCAGGTTGGAAGGAGGAGGCAAATTCAGAGTAGCCTCTACCTTAAGTGGATCAACATGAATTCCTTTATTTGGTATGAAAAATCCTATTAATTGACGATATTGTACAAAAAAAATAATTGTGAGGGTGCAAGCGTATATTGTAGTATCGACACCTGATAAAGATAACTCTCAAATCCGTTAGATAATCTTCCTATTTCATTAAATGAGCTAGGAAATGATCGAAATAAGGTTCTACAATGTGTTTGATATTGTGAGATGTGTCTCACATGGCCTTTTAAAATGTTGCACTAGAATTCTTTAATCCAAATGGGAGTTTCCGATAAAAAAAATTCCCCCATGTATAGATGAATGCATTTTTATGCCGATCGGCAGGGAGTATGTTTATTTAGTTGTATCCAAAAAATACATCCAAGAAAGAAAATATTTCATTACTAGCTTAAACATCAATGATTTGGTTGATATAGGGGGATATTTGTCTTTTGGAAAAACCTTATTAATATCCCTATAATATACACATATTTTGATGGTCCCTTGCTTTCTGTTAACAAGAAGAATATTGGAAACACAATCATTTAATTGAACAACATAGGTAAAACCTGCTTTAAGTAGTTTTTCAACCTCAGCTTTGATAGTAGTAGCTTTTTTGGATGGAATCGATGTAATATTTTTCTAGTAGTTCTACCATTTAAGTAAGTTTTAATTTCGTGAACAACAATACTCGGGTAAATTTCTCGCATTTCCTCATAGGACTAGGAAAAAATGTCACAGAATTCTTGAAATAGGTCTTTGTAGGTTTAAATTTCTTCAAGTGAGCACGAAGCACCTATGTGAATGTTCGTGTTAATTCTTGATTTGAATGAGATATTAATTGGAATGGTTGTAGATATGTTTCCCAAATTCTTTTCAAATTCACATTGAAGAAATAACATGAGCCATTCAGGATTATCTACAACCTCGGGTGAAAATATGATAAAAAAATCATTCTTGATTTTATCAAGGATAGGAAGAAAAGATGGACGATGATGATAATTGTCCCATGGAATTTCATCCAAATTCATAATATCCATAATAAATTCATTAGCGGAAATGTTTTATTGAAAGGATCAGGAAATAAATCTGGTTCTAACCAATGTAATTTAGAATAATCATGAATGACCGCATTCACTTTATCAATTTCCGATTGTGGTGGATCAAAAAATGTTTAAACAGTCTTAACTCAATTCAAGTTTGATTAAAAGCATATCATTGCCACAAACCAATTCAAGTGGGTTTAAAGGTATATCTTTTCCACACGAGGTCAATTCATATTCTAAAGTCACGATATAAGGATCAGAATATTCCATCGTGCTTGATGAGATCATGTTAACATGGGAAGCATTAGAAGGAAAACTCGGTGGAGGGAGTGGAAAAGTTCCCATCATTGATGAATCCTTAAGAAAAAAAAACAATATCCTCATAGGGAGTAATAATTTTCCCCACAAAAGGTACACTACCTATAGAGTTAGGGTGAGAAGTATCATAAGATAACTCATCTACTTTTAATATTTTCCCTCAATGAGGAAATAATATCATGCAGAAAAGAAATGAGACCACTGCAAGATTAGCATAGGTCCAACTTCAAGTTAGTAAAAGGTTATAATCAAGTTGGAAATCAATGAATTCAACTTCAACTATGACCGTCTTACCTTCTAACTCTATGGGTAGATTAGTTAAGATCCTATAAGGATGAAAACCTCTTCAATCAAAGGCTTTCAGACTAGTAGGAGATTGATTGGTATTTGGACAAATAAAGCTTTCCAACAAGCAATAGACAAGATACATGTAGAGGCTCCTTTGTCAATAATTGTACGAAACACTTGTTTGGTTTTGACAAAAATTGGTATGTAGAATGCGAGTTGATGGGCCAGCCTAGGTATATGAATTTCAATATCAAAGATGATAAGATTAGAATCCTCACGATCAATTGCCCCAATATATGAAAAAATTAACTTTCTTTGTGTTAGACATGTTTGCAACACTTCAACAGCTGACATTGTTGAAGGAGACATCATGAGGCCTTTAATAATGTTGTACTTCTCATAAGCTCTTGCATGTGGGTTGAAACTCAATCTTTGAACAACACCTTTGGCATGCGGTCGAATCATCATGTAAGGGCTTGGTTTTTCAATCTGTAATGGTTCATAAGGAGGAGAAGAAATTGAAATGGATGTTTGACTAGATGGTGTTAAAATTGGCAACCAGGGCTAAACTTCATCTGGGTCATCCTATTCATGGCTGATAATATTTTTATTAGATTTCTCTCGTCGAGAGGTGTAGGATTGATATAAATATCATCTGATTCCGATAAGTATTCATGGAGATATGAATTTTTTTTTATTACGGAATTATTATCAAGCCGACCTACAACTCATGTAGGCTCAGAAGCCCAACAGTCGCATCTATTCACCCACCAACGTTGTGTATTAATATAAGAGGAATTTTCCTCATTTGGACTCACTCATCTCATCACATCTCTCTCTCTCTAGTGCATAGAGATGAGTCTCTTCTCTACTGCACTGAAATGGGTCTCTCTCTCACACATGTGAAGCCAGAAGCTACTGAATATCCAGCTACAACTACATAAGTAAAGATTGACTTGCATGGCCTAAACGATATCCTCTTTGGAACTGTGTTGTATGTTCATCTGAACCTCCTCTGAAAGCCGCAACTTCTGGTGGTGGAATGAAGTCAATCCGATGAACGGTTTGCAAGATATCGACTGCCCTAGTTTAAAGTCGGAAACTGCTGAAACTAAAGTTGAAACTGCAGAAGTAAAGATTGACTTGTGTGGCCTAGAATATCTCCTCTTTGGAACTGCACTGTAGGTTCATCTGAACCTCCTCTGGAAGCCGAAACGTTTGGTGGTGGAATGAAGTCAATCCGACGGTCGGTTTGTGAGATATCGTCTGCCCTAGTTTGATAATAAAGCTCGTAATGCTGATGGTATTTAGGGTTTGCTACTGCTGATATGAATCAGATTTATTGTAATATTTGTCTCTGCTGAATTATTGAAGATAAAAGAAGATTTGATCAAAGGGTTTCCCCACACATTTTGGGGTTTGTCCTTGGCTAGCCACCACATCTGGTGTCTCTTGTCTTGACTTGTTTTCTGTCGATCGTTTAATGTTCTATCTGCACTTTACTTTATGTACATGTGATTGCTAATCGGTGGAATATAATAAGAAAAAGAAGTAAACTGTTATAAGCATAAAACATACCATAACTTAACATGGTATCACAGCTGAGGTGAAGACAAAGCCCGAGCAAGAGCAAGAGAAATCACCGAAGAGAAGATTAGCAAGGCTATCCTAAAAGAACTATGGGGTCCTCAATACTCTTTCCTGCCGAAGACAAGCTCCGTGAGAAAATTGACTATCATGGATGGAAGATGTCTATTGATCTAACCCTCAAAGATCAAGGAGTGTTGGGTCACTTGAGAGGCAATATGGTTGAGCCTCCATCAAATGCATCCGCTACTGCATGGAACAAATGGAAAACTGAAGAAGTCAAAATAGAAGATCATCTCGGACTGTATCGATAAGCACTTGGTGGCCTACATCTTTGATCTAGACACCTCCAAGGAAATCTACGATAGACTGGTGAGTTTATTTAAAGTTAATGATGCAAATCAAGTTTTGTTTCTTAGGAATAAGATGAAGGAAATTAAGAAGGGTAAAGATGAGAGTATGCAAGCATACTTCTGAAGGATCACCGAAACCAGGAATGATCTCCTGTCTATTGGGGAGGCTATCACTGACAGGGAATGGCACTCACAACTCTTGGAGGATTACCATCCGAATGGTACGTAATTCCTAGTTTTGAGGAATTAATGGCTAGATGAATTCAAGAAGAAACAAGGGTAGAAGAGCAGGAAATTCCCTTGTCTAAAGGTCCTCCTCCTACCTTTTCTTTTCATGCAAAGAAAGGAAATAATTTTGGGACTAAATCAAATGGAAAGGCTAGACCTAAGGTTAGAAGAAAATGACGATGTTACATTTGCAATGAAGCAAGTCACTATGCAAGGGAGTGCCCTAATAGAAAGGACTCACACTGGGATGATGATCAAAATCCCTCGGATGGAAATCAAAGGAATGACAAATTCAACATCAAAGGTAAGTGGAGAGCTGGAAATCAAGGAAGAGGACAAGAATTTAAGAAGGCTAGAAATTCCAGGATGTATTAAGTGCACCTGACCTAAAAAAGAACCTAGTGTCCATCTCGGTAATGGAAGACAAAGGCTACAAGGTAACCTTCAACGATGGAAAGGTATGTATATGGAAAAATATTGTTAAAGGTGCCTTTACTCTTGGGTTTAGTGTTGATTCATTATATCAGGTCGATGGAAGTCTGCTAGGTATCATGTCTTGTGACACAACTCTTTAGTCTGAACTTTGGCATCGGAGGTTTTCCCACCTTCATTACAAAGCTCTACCCGATGTAAAAGAAATGGTGACAGGGATGCCCGAATTCGAAGTAGAGAAAGAAGGTGTATGTCTGGGATGTGCCGAAGGAAAGCTTAAAAGGGGACCATTCCCCTCAATCCAAAGCAAGACCTTTGATATATTATAGTTGGATCACTCAGGGATATCTGAGGCTCGCATTAACAGGGAGACTACTACACCACATACTCCTGAGCAGAGTGGTGTGGAAAAAAGGAAGAACCGTACGATTGTGGAAACTATCTCTATAGGTAGATGATGTAACAATGCCTGATGTGGAGGAACCCATGGATCTTTTATCCCCCTGAGCCTCCTTTCTAGGAGAGGCTTCATGGTTAGGGTACTTGATGATGCGAAGATATGTTGCACCCTGGGAACCTTTCGTCAAGAGAAACCTAACAGTATCAGGGGTACCTTACCATCATGAGCACGATCATACAAAATGAGCCTTCATCATTCTTAGATGTCGTCAAGCATCAAGTATGGAAGGATGCTATGACCAAAGAATATGAGTCTATTATGGAGAATGATGGCCCCACGACAAGACAATTGTCACTTCTAAATGGCTTTACAAGATAAAGCATGCAGTAAATGAAAGGACAAAAAAGTATAAGGCTCATTTTGTTACTCGTGGTTTCTCCCAGAAGGAAGGTATAGACTATGATGTGATATTTGCACCTGTTGCCAGATATATGACCATCAACTCGATTATAGCCCTTACAGCTTCACAAGGATGGAACCTACATCAGATGGATGTGAAGACCGCGTTCTTGCATGGTTCTATCAAAGAAGAGGTCTATGTGGAGAAACTTGAAGGATTTGAGATTTATGATTGAAAATCTCATGTATGTAGGTTGAAGAAGGCTCTCTATGGGCTTAAGCAAGCACCCCAAGAATGGTATGAGAGGATTGATAACTACTTGATGAAGTTGGGATTCACTAGGAGTGAAGTCGATCCTAACCTTTACTTTAAGGTTGAAGATGACCAGACTCTCATACTGGTGCTATATGTGGATGACCTCTTTCTAACAGGTGTAAACCCTCTCATTTACAAATGTAAGAGGGAGTTGGCTTCTGAATTTGAAATGGACCAAGGACTTGAAGTGTGGTAGAAGCCGGGGGGAATTTTCCTATCTCAAGGAAAATATGTGGTGAAGATATTGGAAAGATTCGGTATGATGGACTACAAGCTTGTGACTACCTCGAGGATCTTAACTTTTAAAAGTTATATGGTAGTGATGTCGGACCAGATTTGGGAAATGCCTCTGAGTTTCATAAACTCATTCGCATTGATGTTCTTGGTGAACCTCCATCCAAACATATGTTTTGAAGTTAGCATTATGAGCTCATATTTGGTTGAGCCTCACTGGATTGATGCCAAGAATCTTCTGAGATATCTTCGTGGCACAATGGGTTAAGATACACTGTCGGAGATGTGAGACTACCTGGATATACTGATGCTGATTGGGCAGGTAGTGTGGTGGACCGTAAGAGCACTTCCGGGTGTTGTTTCACCTTGGGATCTGCTTTGATATCCTGGATGAGAAGGAAGCAGAAGTCGGTGGCTTTGAGCACCGCCAAAGCAAAATATATTGTTGCTAGCATGACCTCATGTGAGGCAATCTGGTTGTGAAAGCTCTTCACTGAGTTGTTTGGATTTACATTGGAGACCACTCTGATTCTCTGTAACAAAGAGAGGTGGGATTCGATTACTAAGGAATCTCGTATTTGTCGATTGCTCCAGCAGATAGACATCATCTGGGATATGGTAAGTCGATGAGCAAGGAGGCTCCATCGCATTAAGATGACGTACAGGTCGATACACCTTGTCAAAGCCTTGAGGAAAGATCTAATCTGTGATTTTCCCAATCGACTTGGAGTCGTCAAGAAACCCTTGTATAAGGGTCCTGCATGTTGCATACATTGAGCTCTCGGAGCTTTGAGGGCTTTCGGTTCTTATTAGAAAAACATACGACCACAGGGTGACTCACCCTCCCCTAGTGGTGCACACTGGAACAAGATGATTCGCTCTCTTGTGGGACAAGATGATTTGCTCTCTTGTGGAACAGGATGATTCGCTCTCCTGTGTAGCAGGATGATTATTTCTCTTGTGAGGCCTGGATTGATGTGTTCTCCATGGCGATTGTAGCAGGATTGATGTGTTGTCCTGTGAGGCTTGGATTGAGGTGTGTTCTCCATGACAGCCTGGACTGATGTGTTCTCCATGGCGATTGTAGCAGGATGGATGTGTTCTCTTGTGAGGACATGATTGATTAGTTCTCTTGTCGAGGCATCCTACCCATGCAGTTTGGGACTCATGGGAAGTACCTTTCATCTGATCAATGAGTAGGGAAATGAAGTTAGGGACCATAGTAGTACCGATGGATGCATCGTTGTATCTACCGTACTCCCTATGCTAGGATGACATCCATTGATCTGGGATCAATGGTACTGGTCTAGGACTAGTGGTAGGAGTTGTACCATACTATGACGCTGACTTCGGGTCAGTTGAGACTAGTCTGGGACCAGTGGTACATACTCCGAGATTGACTTCGTGTCAGTGCAGTACTAGTCTGGGACCAGTGAGAGTGGTACATACTATGACGCTGACTTCGGGTCGATTGAGACTAGTCTGGGACCAGTGGTACACTCTCTGAGACTGCGATATTGGTTTGGGACCAGTGGTAGGAGTGGTACCTATTATGAAGCTGACTTCGGGTCAGCTGAGACTGGTCTGGAACCAGTGGTATGCACTCTGAGACTGACTTTGAGTCAGTGGAGGATGATACTGGTTTAGGACCGGTGGAGTTGTACTCACTATGACACTGAGTTCGGGTTGGTTGAGATTGGTCTGGGACCAGTGGTACATACTCCGAGCTGACTTTGAGTCAGTATGATACATCCTCGATCATTTCTTCTTCTTCATAATTCGGACAAAAGTAGAGCAGAACATAACAATGCAAGAGAAGAGAAAAATAGAGCAAAACAGTACATATCAGTACAGGGCAGAACAAGTCAAATCAGATCAGGAAGAATTGAGCAGAGCAGGGAAAGGGTTAGGCTATATAGGGGAGTGCATTTGACAGATGAAGAGTAACGACCGATAGACAGATTGAAGATGAAGTTCTCCATGGCTGAGAGGGAGTGTTAAAATTGGAAACCAGGGCAAAAATTCATGTGGATCATCTTATTCATGGCTAATAAGATTTTTATTAGATTCCCCTCGCCGAGAGGTGTAGGATTGATATAAATATCATCCGATTCCGATAAGTATTCATGGAGATATGAATTTATTTTGACTATGGAATTATTATCAAGCTCACCTACAACTCATCTAGGCTCAGAAGCCCAACAGTCGCATCTATTCACCCACCAACGTTGTGTATAAATAAAAGAGTACGTTTCCTCATTTAGACTCACTCATCTCATCACATCTCTCTCTCTCTATTGCGCATATATGAGTCTCTTCTCTACTGCACTCAAATGGGTCTCTCTCTCTCACACATGTGAAGCTGGAAGCTGCTGAATTTGAAGCTGCAACTACAGAAGTAATGATTGAATTGTGTGGCCTAGAAGATCTCCTCTTTGGAACTGTGTTGTAGGTTCATCTGAACCTCCTCTGAAAGCCGCAACTTCTAGTGGTGGAATGAATTCAATCCAATGAACGGTTTGCAAGATATCGACTGCCCTAGTTTGAAGCCGGAAACTGCTGAAACTGAAGCTGCAACTGTAGAATTAAAGATTGACATGCGTGGCCTAGAAGATCTCCTCTTTGGAACTGTGATGTAGGTTCATCTAAACCTCTTATGGAATTCGAAACTTTTGGTGGTGGAATGAAGTCAATCCAATGGTCAGTTTGTGAGATATCGTCTGCCCTAGTTTGATAATAAAGCTCGTAATGATGATGCTATTTAGGGTTTGCTACTGCTGATATGAATCAGATTTATTGTACTATTTCTCTTTGCTGAATTATTGAAGTTAAAAGAAGATTTGATCAAAGGGTTTCCCCACACATTGTGGGGTTTTTCCCTGGCTAGCCACCACATCTTGTGTCTCTTGTCTTGGCTTGTTTTCTGTCGATCGTTTAATGTTCTATCTGCACTTTACTTTATGTACATGTGATTTCTAATCAGTGGAATATAATAAGAAAAAGAAGTAAACTATTATAAGCATAGAACATACCATAACTTAACATATGGTCTAACATCATTTCCATTTACTGTAGGACCCTTAGATCTATAATGTTTTGATCTTATTTCTACCATAAGTTGTTGTGAAGACATCATCATGATATCTACCAATATGGAAGAAGAATATGGATTATGTGAAACCATTTTACTATCTTCAGAAGGAAAAATATCCTTCAAAATATTGGGAGTTGGAGAACCTTTTATGAATTTGGTAACCTCTACCTGATGTGGTAATTCCTTCGTATCATGATCTACCTTCGGGATTATACAAGGATAACCATCATTTTTAGATGGTTTCTCTTTTTTTAGAGGAATTCTATTTGGTTTTATATTTCCGCTTCTTTCTTCCTCCTCATGGTTGATTCTTTCTAGTATTTGATTTTACGACATTAATTTCATAAGTAATTTATGGAGAAAGGTTTTCACTGGGTGAATATTATATAGGAAAACTTTGAGTGCTTTTAGAATTCTCATTTTTACCCTTAGACTAATGGCTGATATAACCAATTACACCATGAGCGGTGTGACATCCTGTGGGAGTTGAGTCTAGTTGATTTGAAACTGCTTAGTGATTTTTTTGTACAACGTGCCATATTGAGTATAAACTAAGTCTAGGTACTTGACAGAATAAATTGCCTACTATTATGTTAGAGCACCTCCTTTAGAAACATCCTCGCTAATATCAGGAGGTAATGATTTTGTAAACCATTCAGGCAAAATTTGATAGGGAATAAAATCCTTGACTAAATGACGCCTATATCAACATTCATGTTTATGATTTGAAATGTAAGTAGATGTTCATTGTTTTAGGGAAGTCAAAGTTCAGTACTAGTGCCATATTGAATTGGTAGCTAAAAGTGTGTCAAAATTGTTGTTGATAAAGAGCTCAAAATATGGAATAAAGTGTGATGTAACTAAATGTATCATTTTTCTGTCAAACTCGTTAAAGTTCGTTGGAAAAGGCATAGTCTAATAGAACCATTGATCAATGAATTAGACGCACAACAAAGATGATATGTCATAATGTGATTTGATGGGTATTCTTCTGATTTACCTTAAAATTTTGGTATATCACTCGGTAACTTAGTAGGAATTGTTGGCCAAAAAGGATAATAATATATAGTATCATTTATCAACTCGGATAAATCTAAAAATTCTAAGGTTGTGTTGAATGGTAACTTTTGGTTGAAGTGTTTTTTTGGACTTTTATAACCTTGAGGGTTTAGTCCAACACCTAGAGGAGGATACTTAGGATATGCTATAATAGCTTGTGTGGTTGATATTTTCATTCCTCGAGGGTAACTAAGGTGAGTCATACCTAGTTTTGGTTGAAATGGAACTTGATAAGTATGACTAAGGTATTGTTGAATCTAGAAAGGTGTACTTTGACCCATTTGACCCAAGTAGTATGGTCCCTATAAAGGTTGAGCTTGCAAAGGTTGACCTTGAAAAAATCGACTTTGAATAGGCTAACTTTATAAAAATTGACCTTGAAAAGGTTGGATTTTAAAAACTTGACCTTGCAAAGGTGGGATTTGAAAATTTTTACGTTGAAAAGATGGGACTTTAGAAGCTTGACATTGTAATGACATTTTCATTATCCCTATACCATCTTTTGTGATGGCAATCTTTGTTGTAGAATGGAAAGTAGGACTAGTTTAATAAGTACATGCGTGATGGATAGTCTGTGTAGGTCGTTGAATAGGTATTTGAGGCATAAATTGAACAATAATTTGTGATACTCCATTTATAGGTGTCTGAGGTGAACTTGGGACTAATTGCTGACATGTGAACTAAAAAATATTGTAATTTCATAGTCATTCTAGGTCGTTCATTAGGCGAAAGATCTCATGGTATAAGTTATGCTAATTTATTATTTTATTCCCGAGAAGGTAGCCCTTAGTTTATATGAGAGAATTGTATTTCAAGTGTGTATTATTATTCAATGTGAGAAAGAGAGAGAAGACTCTGTGAGAGTGAAGAGAAAATTACAATGAATTTGTTGTGGGTTGTATATTTTCATTTTATTGGATAATATAAAAAGAAAGTCTGGTTGTTATGAAATCTATCAAGCACCCAGAAAGGTCAAACCTCTCTTGGTACATACCTCTTTTTTGAGTGCAAAACTTGAGGAAATGTTTGCACCTTGAGAGGTTTGATCCCTCTCAGTGGTTAATAAATCTAGAAGTAAATGGATGCAATCCAGTTTGATATATATAATCTCGGTAGCTAATACAGTCTACTTGAAGATTTTATTGTTAGACTCTACCTCTCTTATATTGTAAAACCCAATAATAATATATACTTGTTTTATACTATTTTTAATGTTGTCGTTAGATCTCCTAAATAAAACTCAATAACAATTGTATCTAAACTAAGTTGTTATGATCATTTGAGAGACATATTCCCCTGAATTTGTAAATTAAAACCCATGGTTGATATAGATGCAGAAAAAAAAAACAAAAAATATAAACAAATATAGGACTACATAGGCAAGATATTATTTTTTTTGTGGTCCCATTTCTTTTCACAACCAAGTGTAAAAGTTCAAGCATATAAAACAAAATGGATAACATACAAAACAACCGTGGCAAATCTAATCTTTGAAGGCTATGTAACAAAGTGAGCAAAATTATTTTTCCTACGTTTGCATGCAAGACATGCATCCACATAGCTATAAAGTCTTCATATAGTGAGTCTTTATTGAGTGGTTCTCTTTTCCAAATGGATATGAAGATTGTTGAGGGTTACAATATTTGTTGTGGAAATTATCATTTATTTTGATCTAGTTTGAAGTTTTTATTGCAGTGAATGTTTCATTAGCAAAGAATACTTTTAAATTAGATACATTAGAGAAGAATATCGTGGGAAAAACCATGTGTTATGAACACATGATGCCCAAAAACCTCAATCTTAAAATTTACTATTTTATCTCAATTTTTTTTTAATTGTTAATTATTAATTTTTATTGTCTTGTTTTTTTTTTAATTTTTTATTTTTAATTTAATCAATTTATTTTTTTATTAGGAAATCACGATATGAGGAAGTTTGATGGCAAGGATCCTGTAAATTGGATACTTCAGATGAAGCAATATTTTGATCTACATGGTGTACCACTATTACAAAAAGTAAGTATTGTATCTTTATATTTAGAACTGGATAAGTTTTTGTGGTGTAAAGGGCTTTGTTCTTTTAAAAAACTTGTTACACAGTCAATTTTCATGGAGAAAATGATAGCACATTATGAGGATACAAAGAGCAACACCTTCTTCAGAGCAACGCCACAACAATTGGAAAGAGTAAAAGGGATTTGTTACATAGTGGAAAGTAAAATTATGGAAACGGGGAAGTCTACCCCTCACAAATATAAAGATGGAAGGGTTGTCTCTCCTAGCCTTCCACAACCTACAAGGGTTACACCACAACAATTACAAGAAAAAAGAGAAAAAGGGCTTTCTTACAATTGTGATAGCAAATGCACTAAAGCTCATAAGTGTGTTGAGAAGAAATTATTTTACATAGAGTATGAAGAGGAGGAAGAAAAGGATCAAGAAACATTAGAAGAAGAGGATATATGCCAGGACCCAAGCCCAACGAAAGAAGAAATGAATAATACCATATCTTGTAAAGCATTGGTAAGAATTACCACTACTCAAACTCTCAATATAGAAGGGCACATCAAGAAGAAAAAGGTGCAAGAAGTGAAACATCAGATCGAGAAAGAAGAAATGAATCCAACCATATCTTGCAATTCATTGATCAGAATTACCATTCCTCAAACTATCAAGCTAGAAGGACACATCAAGAAGAAAAATGTTCAAGAAGTGAAAGATCACATTGAGCAGCCAGAAACGAATCCGACCATATCTTGTAAAGGATTGGAATAAATTACCACTCCTCAAACTCTTCAGATGGCAGGAAATATCAAGAAGAAAAAGGTTCAAGTAGTGAAAGATCACATCGAGCATCAAAAACAAGCTCTCCAACTTTTAAAGGATAATGCCACTTTGGCGTAGAATAGAATGAAAAAACAGGTAGATCAACATCGCAGTGAAAAATGTGTTGATCTAGGTGATTGGGTATTTTTATGGTTACATCTCAAGCAAGATATTTATGAGAAGGAAATGTTGGCAATACTACACGCACTTAAGAAATGACGACCTTACCTAATGGGAAGACACTTCAAGGTAAAAATGGATCATGATAGTCTTTAATACATCTTAGAACAAATATTATCATTAGAAGAACATAAAAAATGGCTCATAAATATGTTTTGTTCTGATTTTGACATCGTCTATAGAAAAGGGAAGAAAATTTATGTTGGAGATGCACTCTCAATAAAGGATGAGGATGTGGAAGCATTGTTTTGTGCTATTTCTATTATCCAACCAAATTGGATAAATGAAGCAAGGGATGAATGGAAGAAGGATGAAGAAGTGTGTCCACTAATTCAAAAGTTGCAGAAGATCCGAGTTCAAATGATATTGCGAGAACTTGATGAGGAAGGAAAAATCATATTGGAACTTAGAGCAGTCACAGAAATAAGAACCCGACAGCTACAAAATCGATCAATTTCAGAGTATCTCATCAAGTGAAAGAACTTACCCGCTGACGATTCCACATGGGAGGACAAGAATTTTATACAGAAACATTAAGAACTACTCAAGTGTTGAGGACAACACTTTAGAGGCTAGAGACTCTCGAGTGAGGGATGTTGAGTATTTTTTTGTATTTTCAAACATATTGCTTGAGGCATGTTTTTATGAAACCAACTCAAGAAAAGATAGAAAAGATAGATCAACGCCTTATAATTCAGCCTCTTCGAGGGGGCAACCTCCTTTACATTACATAAATGAACAATTCTTGGATGATAAAAATGACAAAACC
>APFE030318411.1:59099-80726 GCA_000404065.3 Pinus taeda | reverse complement strand
AAGTATGAGAAGATTAACTGCAAATTTATATATTTTTATTATTAAATTTAAAGTTTATTTAAAAAGAGACAAATAACGACTAGAAACTTTAGATCTATAGAAGGACTCTGCTAGGGTTTGGATGCCCTAGGGTTTGAGTGGTTTGACTCCTCATTTCAACACTCTCCTCGTGCATGCCCTGGTGCCATCCATCAGCTGTGTGGGAACATGCCTGACCCTCTTGGTGGAGGGGGGTGGCCCTCTCCAAATTGGTGTTAACTGGGGCACATCAGCCTTCGAGTACAATGAGGCACAAAGAAAAAGAAGATGAGATGCTTGCTATTGGAGATTGATTGCAGTCTATAATGAATGGTCATTGTATCCCAAAGGTGACAAAAAACCTGTGAGATGTCATCCCTAATCACCGCCTAGACCAATTTATGAAATTTATGCACAACTGTGCAATAATCTGCAAATTCATGGGCATCCAACCCAGAGAATCAGATATTCTTTGCTCGATCCATCTTAAACAGTAGCCAAAATTTCCTTTTGACCTTCACCTCCATGCAAAGGGTTTTTTCATAGTGATCTTTAAAGATATGCAAGACTGTAAAATAATTCTAAATAATGGGCCATACTTCATGAAAAACGCAAGGTTATTGATGAGGCAGTAGGAGCCATGTTACAACCCGAAGAAGGAAAATTTCTTAGATGCACTGTAATATACCCCATTAATGTAAATATTTATTTTTATTGCAACCAAAGGGAATGTTATTATTTTTAAATTATAAACTATTTTTGGAACTTAGTTATGGAAAAATGAATTTAGCAGTTATTGGTAAATATTGTTTTACTGGTTAGTTAGTTATGTGAGACAGTTATCTGTCCCAAAACTAAAACCTAGTGTATTTTTACTGAAAAAATCAAGAGGATAAGGGTATTTGAGATGAGAAGGATGAGAGGAAAACTAAAGTGCAGGCCTTGTTTTAGACTCAATTCTAGATTAGCATAAATGGATAAGTAAAGAATTCTTGTATAAGTTATTCTGTGAATCTAAGAACAATTAGCTTTACAAATTGGCCAATTTAAAGAGAATATCAATAAATGATTGTTGAATGATTAAGGATAGGGTTTCTTATTTTTTTTTAAGTATTTCATTAGGGTTTCTTATTTTTCTTGAAGTATTTCATTAAAAGAAAGAGTAGAGTAAGGAACAGGAAAGAGAGGAAAAAACCATCATAATATTCATAGAAAGAAACTAGCGAAAGAGTATCAGAAGAAGTAGAAAGAACTTAGATGCTTTATAGGAGAAGCAAAACTAGAAAATGGGTAAAGTTCTGTAAGAAAATACTATCGATATACCAGATAGGATGAATCTTTAACATAGTCTTTTATCTAAATCATAAAAGCTACTAAATTTGTATTTTGACTGATTAATTTCCAAGAATGACAAGTGAACATTACTGCTAAGATAAAAAGTAAAAAAAGTTCTATGTAGGAAGCACAAACGAAATACAAGCATGTGTAAATATCATGGCATTCAAACTTTTCATGATTTATGTTTCCTATTCATACCCATTCTTAAAATGCTAATCAATGCATAGCAAATGTGCTAAATAATTATGCAAAGTACCTCGACTATATACAAAGAATAACAGAGAGTACTTAAGGTCCTAGACTAACATGTAGTACAAGTAACCTTGACTTCTAGAGATTTTGAAAAGACTACAGTCTTAGCCCAGATAACAAGATTTAGAATTTTGAGCTTATAAAGAAGTCGTCAAGACTCTTTTCTTTAAAAAATATCAAGCTGAGAGAAAAATCTTTGAGCCATAACTAAAATAGTGCCAAATAAATTTAATCATAAATCAATTAAGGAAATCCTGAGCTGCGATGAAGTTCTATATATAACGATAATTAAAAAAGATGCTATAAGTAATTTGAGAATTAATAACACTCAGTCTCATACTCAACACTTGAATAAATATGGAACTCAATCTAAAACCCTGAAATTATTAAATGAAAACCCTCGTCTCAAATAAAGAAATACAATACTAGTAAGCTCAATCCATACATTTTAAAGGTTCAATGTTTATGCATCACACAAAGATGGTGGCCTAAGCATAGCGCCAAAACTTTCAACATTTGCACCGAAGCTATAGAGTTCTTATAGCTTCAAAAAAGAAACAAAACCCTAACAGTGGAGTCATAGCTCCGACAACCTTGAAAATATATATAGAACTAATATCAAAGTCATTTAGCTCTGACAACCTTGTCACAAGACCTTGTCATAGAAAAGGTCAAAAGTGAGTTAGAATACCTAGTGTTGGTCAAGCCAGTTCCTCGAACGATGAAGCCGCTAGGAGGTTTTTTGCCACAACGTCGAGCCAAACCCCTGCACCTAGAATAAATGTTACACCAAAACAATTAGGATTTGAGTGAGGAGTTATGCATAAGACAAACGAGACTGTAATAATTCTAACCTAGAAAAATAAAGAAGAATAAGCGGAAATACAATAAGATCTTACCATTGGAAGGTTGTTTGTAAACCCTACCTCAATAAATTGAATTCCAGGGTTTCAAATCACTTTCAATATCATTAGAGTATCACCAAGTTGCTATAACATGGAGAAAGTAGTCCAGCAAACCATGTCTACATGAAAAAAACAAAATAAAAAACCAAAGCAGAGCCACAACTCCTTGAAATTTCTAGAACATGACAGAATGAAGCCATGCCACCAAGAAATGATGGACAAATTTCTTGAGGGGCACTTGATCAAACCAACCATGGTGAACCGTTGATGGGGGAGACTAGTCCTGAGGATAATGCTAGATGTGGATAGATTGGTGACCTTCAGGCAGCCACCTAGGCTAGGACAACGAGAACGTTAGATGTGCATGTGTTCCTATGGTGGGATTCAAATCTAAGGCCTGTTTGCATTTAAGTGTTGATTCCAATAATGTAATAAAATATTTAAATATGATTGATTGTATTTTAGTCAAAATCAACGACACTTGTGACAAAATTCTGCCACAATCATCACACAAGTTATACATAGTATCTAAAATTCATCTGTTGTCTTTTCATTTGGAGTATATCAATAGAGTTTGTCATTGGAACATAAAAGCTATACATAGAATTTAATAATGTCAATGTTTTAATCAAAATTTGTATTTTGATGACTTGTATTCATTTTTTTTCATATATGATATTTTAATAGATGGATGTGTCACACACACCCATTTGGGTTTGCTTGTATTCCTTGGCAGAGGACTTTTGGGAAATGGGCATCCTGGAAACGATTGGAAATTCCATAGGCAACTTTGTGAAAGTGTAAGGAAGCTTCTCCTCATAACTACCCATTTTCAACGGTTTACCCGGGGTAAACATAAATTGAGGGGCTACAATGACAAGACTCGACCTCCTAGGTGACCTTAAGGAAATGGAATCAACCGAAACACACCACACTGACCTTCCACATTAGCAAAAGAACTCCCAGGAGCCATCCAAACCACTCAGATAACTAGTCCCTCAAACCAACTGAGGTTTTACTATACAAAACCCTTGGACACTCCCTCAACATGGACAAGGGTTCATCTAGGAAGCTTTATAAGCTCCCACTACACAGGTAAGGGAGCTTCTAAGGAATTTTTTTCCTAGTGTTCCACCTGTGACTCTAAGATTTGTGCCACTTTTCAAGCTCAAAATATCAGTCACTGCCCACAAACCCATGTAGCTTTCAGAATCCATAAATGACATGAAAACAAAATTTTCACTCCAAAAGTTGCCTCCATAACTGGGCATGACCATCCCTAACCTGGACTGACATTATTTTAAGCACTTGGCATCAATGCAATCTACAAAACATGAATACAATAAAAAGCATAAATGATTGATAAATGATGTGAGAATTGAAATGAAGGATCACCACCCTCTTCCCTTAACTTTTTTGACATCAATTAGGTCTTGCATCAATTATTATTTTAGTTACAAGTAAGTACATAAAATAAACATGACTATAACCAATCATATAACCATGTTTATAACCACCATTAAACCATGTAAATAAAAATTATATAACATCCATTAATGCTACATAATAACAAGATCCAAAGAAATAGAACTTAGCTTTTATTAAGCATAGGCAAGAGCCAACCAGGTTCAAGACTTCTACGTACCACCAGACCATAGACATGGCTGAACCAAATGTTTCTTTTAGCTAGTCACCCCATGCCATATTCAAAGAATTAATGTGGGATGTCAAGGATAAACCAATCCAAAAAAATAGAAGGGAATCCATAGGTTAAACCAACTCCACCCTCACCAAACCTTGATCCCACCAAAACTAGCACAGAGATCACAAAACCAAACTGAGCTTTGAATGCCTGTAGACTTCATCACTATCCTTGAAGAATTTTCAATCTTATTGTGTCTAGGGGTTTACCAATTTCCACACCATATCGCTAAGCCCTAAACTGAGACTCCACCCTCAGGATTTACCATGTATCTCACTAAAACTAGTTAAGGGATTTGTAGGCCTTTGGCAATTTCACTGAGACCACCTTTGCCTTGGATTCCGAGACCATTTGGAAATTACAGAGCTCAAAATCCAAAAAAAATCCCATCACAGCATGCCTATTCATAAAAAGGAAAGACAAGGATGAAAACCACTCTCATAACCCTATAAGACCATGCCATAGATAGCCAAATAGCCAAAATACCAACATGCAAAGTCATGCATGTCAAAATCAGCTAGGAAATCACACACGCATTATGTTACCTTCAAGTATTCCTGCTGAAGCCTCTTAATATTGTTCTTCCTTGCTTTTTCTTTACTTTCCTTTCTTTTCTAAGTCCTTCATTTTCATGATTTTCCCTTCCTTGCTCCAAAGATAGAATGCTCCAACAAAATTTTAAGTGTTGAAGAGTGTGAGAGAGAGAGAATAATGAGAGAGGTCCAAAACTAAACTAATGAAATGTTACACTAACCAAGCCTCAGGAAAATGCTTCAGAAAAAACTTTCGAATTGATCCCCATAAGCCTTTTTATCAACGAGGCCTCTATTTTCTTCATTTTCCATTATTTTCCTTAATTTTCCTCCTCACATGCAACATGTGACCTTCCACCCTTGTCTTCTCCTAATTTCCATTATTTTCATAAATAAATGCCAATAAATGCATAATTCCTTTCTAAATCCTTTGACATTTCCTTGGCCAATTTTCTTAGCCATGATAAATTGAACGAAAACCCACTAGTTTGTTTTTTCCAGCATTTAGCTTGGAATATATGTCCCATGATCGTTGTTGTATATTTTTATACTTACATGGATTTTTAAGAACGGTTGTTATATAACCCTCTCCTTGGGTGGAAACCATCCTCAATGTTCAATGACACCTATAACCAACAAGACCACTAAACAAAACACTACCCATGGAGCTTTATAACAAATTTCATTGTAGTGTTTACAATGAACAACTGCTAAAACATGATAAACATACCATTTACTAGAGCTTTATAACATAGATCATTACAGGATTTACAATAATGACCACATATACACACATACACATTTTCTTCACGTTAAAAAAGTCATACTATGTATGGAGCTTTATAAATCCAGCTCAATACAATATTTACAATATTACACAGATATACACATATTCACATTTGCTCAACCAAAAAATAGAAAGATATAATGTCGGCATCCAAAATAAGGGAATCCATAGGCTCACATCTACACCCTCAAAGTAATACCACGATTCACCTCCTTTGTAGGAAGTCTAGAATCTAGTGCAAGGTCAAATATGCCTCCGATGTCTACCACTATAATCATGTGCCACTTTTCCTCTCAATGAATAGTTACCACCTCATTGTTCTAGGTAACTCTCCCAATGTGAATTTGATTCCAACTAGCATTGCTAATGACCAAAACATATATATCCTCAACCTTCCCTTTTCTGTTACATAGTCCCTCAGGAAATCTAGTCACCCACTTTTGTGCATACACACACCTTAAAAGCTTTGTTGGCAACCCCATCATGGGAATTCAATGCCCCGATATGGTTTTCTCGCATAGGAAGGGCCAAAAACCAGGGAATATCCCTAACTTAGAACCATCATACCAGTCATAACATGCTCATGGAAATCAGTGGACACTATTTTTAATTTATGGTATGTTCTATGCTTATAACAATTTACTTATTTTTATTTATTTTTTCCACAGATTAGCAATCACATGTACATAGAGTAAAGTGCAAATAGAACGTTAAACAATCGATAGAGAACAAGCCAAGACAAGAGACACAAGATGTGGTGGCTAGCCAGGGACAAACCCTAATATGGAGAAACAATTTGATCAAATCTTCCTTTATCTTCAATAATCTAGCAGAGATAAATAGTACATAAATCTAATTTACATTAGTAGCAACAAACTCTAGATTAGTCCTAAACTAGCTCAAACAATATCTCGCAAACTGACCGTCGAATCGGCTTGATTCGACCACCAAAAAATGTGACCTTCAGAGGAGATCCGGATGGACCTACAACATAGTTCTGAAGAGGGAGTCTTTTGGTCAACGTTGGTCAAACTTTGGTTCTGCAGTTGCTGCCCTAAAACTGCATCCTTCCTTCCACATGTGTGGGAGAGAGTCTCCTTTCTGCATAATAGAGAAGAGCCTCTTTTCTACGCAGGAGAGAGAAAGAGATGTGATCAAATTAGTGACTGCAAATGAGGAAAAACCCTCTTGTATTTATACACAACTGTTGATGTTTGAATAGATGCGACTGTTGGGCTTCTGTGCCTATGTTGAGCTAATTTATTTGCAGGAATTAACAAAAATATTTCTTATCAATCCGGGTTGGTAATACTTAGAGGCAAGTTCACTGTATGTGAATATCAGATGTAATCAAACTTTGAAAGATAAGTTTTTCAAAAACTAAAAAAATAAAGATTACAATTCCAATTCAATTTGTTTGAAAAGAGGAAAAGCTGAAATGGTTCGTAACTTAAGAAGTCCAATTCTTCCTCAATTACTACTTAATGAACAGAGATTGAAAACTAATAACTTAAGATAGACAAATAATTAATGAAAGAAAGCTCCTAACTTAAGAGACAATTGATATGTTTCATCATAATTCATTCACCTTAATGCCAAAAATGCATAAGAAAACTACTTGCATGCAATCAAAAGAAACTAGTTACAATTCACCAAATTAGCAGAAGGAGTGTGCAACTTGAACACTTTGTTTTTCCAACTTACTAAAATGATGAATAGGCTAAGATCTAATGAAATCAATCACCATACATTAACCATAAATCAATCTGAAATAAAGCATGGAAACTAGTTCTACAATAACCAGATTATAGGAAATAAAACTAGTTTAAACAAGGAAGCGTATTTAGCTTGGAATGGGGGCCCTCCACCCTTGCTTTGCACACTTTGAATATTGATATCAAAAGCTCAAATTCAGTCACATATCCATATTATTGAATAGGAAAATACTAATATAACAAGTTTTCAAATTATCTCTCCAATCCAAAAGTGTCTCAACATGAAATTATAAAAAGTCAATACATAAGCCATCAAAGTCTTGGCTTTTAAATAGAAGTCTTATGAAATAGACTGATCTATAATCATTCCAACAAACACATCTACTTGTATCCATAAATCTAAGTCGAATTCATCAATCCCACATCAATCCCATCCCAAGAGATATGGTCAATTCCATAAAATCTCAAAACTACCCTATTTCTATGGGATTTCTGAATGACTAGTCATGATTGACTAGCACTAAATGGGCCTAATAAAGCTTGTTCTGTTCAAACTAAGCATAGCTTGCTTATTCCTAGCTCCCAAGCTGTCCATCCATGCATCGAATTCGTGTCCAAGTGTCCTGCAGCCATATCAACCATATAGCTATTACGGCAATTTCTGAATCTGTCAATTTTTGCACTTAAAACGAAATTTTCAAAAAAACTTTAGAATTTGAAAAATTAAAATTAAATACCTGAACATATATGAAATGCATAAAAATGGGATTGAAAATAGATGGATTAATAAGTTTCCTAGAGCAAAAACAAGACCAAAATCGAGGGCCAACAGCCTACATGACTTGTATGTTGGCTTGATAATTATTCCATTATCCAAATAAATTCATATCTCCATAAATACTTATCAGAATCAAATGATATTTAGATCAATTGTACACCTCTCAACAAGAGGAATCTAATAAAAATATTATCAGCTATGAATAAGATGACCCATATGGAGTTTGGCCCTAGTTTCCAATTTTAACACTCCCTCTCAGCTAGGGAGAACTCCATCTGTAATACGCCTGTCGGTCAATACTATTCATCCATCAAATGCACTGCCCTATTTAGGTTGACTGCTACTTTACTCTATTATATCCTACCTGCACTACTCTATTATGTTTTCTATACTCTATTCTGTTCTGCCCTGTTCTGATCTACTTTGCTCTGCTCTACTTTGTCTGAATTATGAAGAGGAAGAAATGATCAAGGATGTATCATACTAACTTAAAGTTAGTCTCAGAGTATGTACCACTCCTCCAAGACTAGCATCAATCAACCCGAAGTCAGCATTATAGTGTGTACAAGTCCTCCACTGGTCCCAGACTAGTATCATCCTCCATTGACTCAAAGTCAATCTTAGAGTGTGTACCATTGGTTCTAGACTAGTCTCAACTGACCCGAAGTCAGCATTGTAGTATGTACTACTCCTATCACTGGTCCTAGACTGGTCCTTCATTGACCCAAAGTTAGCCTCAGAGTATGTACCACTGGTCCTAGACCAATCTCAACTGACCTGAAGTTAGCATCATAGTATGTACCACTCCACCCGTAGTCCCAGACCAGTCCTTCATTGACCCAAAGTCAATCTCAGAGTATCTACCACTAGTCCCAGACTAGTCTCAACTGAACTGAAGTTAGCATCATAGTATGTACCACTCCTACCATTGGTCCCAGAACAGTCCTTCACTGGCAAGAAGTCAGTCTCAGAGTATGTACCATTGGTCCCAGAACAATCTCAGCCAACCCGAAGTCAACTTCATAGTGGTTACAACTCTTACCATTGGTCCTAGACCAGTATCATTGATCCGAGATCAATGAAGGTAATCCTAGCATAGGGAGTATAGTAGATACAACGATGCATCCATTGGTACAAGTATGGTTCCTATCCTCATTCCCTACTCATTGATCAGATGAGAGGTACTTCCCATGAGCCCCAGACTGCATGGGTAGGATGCCTCGATAAGAGAACTGATCAATCATGTCCACAGGAGAGTGAATCATCTTGTCCCACAAGCAAGCAAATCATCTTGTCCACAAGAGAGCGAATCATCTTGTCCACAGGGGAGGGAATCATCCTATCCCACAAGAGAGTGAATCATCTTATGCCACAAGAGAGCGAATCATATTATCCATAGTGAGCGAATCATCCTATCCACAGGAGAGTGAATCATCTTGTCCATAATCGCCATGTAGAACACATCATCTAGGCCTCATAAGAGAATCGATCACCCTACTACATAGTCACCAAGAGGTGTACATGTATACCACCAGAGGAAGGTGAATCACCTTGTGGTCATATGTCACTCCAAGAAGTGCCCTGCACCCCGCAGAGCTCCCAAGGCTCAGTGAATCATACAGGACCCTCATCGAAGTGTCTTTGAATGACACCAAGTGGTTTTCAAAAAGTAAAAAATTTGACTTTTCCTAGGGGCTTTATCAAAATGTCGCCGACCTGTTCATATGTACCACTATGATGGAGGCTTATAACTCCTCACTACAGCATATCAAGAATATAGTGGTACCTGATATCGATATGCTGAGAGGGATCATGAAATACAGGATTCTCTGACAAACAAATCCCACTTTGGTTGTCACATAGGATCACAGTGGTATCCAATGTAAATCCAAATAGCTCACTAAAGAGCTTTCCTAAATAGACTGCCTCACAGGAGGCCATGTTAGCAACAATATACTCTGCTTCGGCGGTGCTCAAAGCCATCGACTTCTGCTTCCTGCTCATCCAAGATATTGAAGGAGATCCCAAGGAGAAACAACACACGGAAGTGCCCTTATGGTCCTCCACATTACCTGCCCAATTATCATCAGTGTATCCAAGTAGTCTCACATCTTCGACAATTTAGCTTAACCTATAAGTAATTGTGCAACAAAGATCTCTCAACAGATTCTTGGCACCAATCCAATGAATGTGGTTAGGTTCAACCATATGTTTACTCAACGTGTTGACTGTGAAGCATATATTTGGACAGGAGTTCACTAAGAACATCAATGCTCTAACGAGTTGCTGATACTCAGTAGCATTTTGTGAAACAGGTCCAACAACACTACCGCTTAACTTCTTGAAGTCAAGCTCCATCAGGGTAGTTACAGTCTTGCAATCTACCATACCAAATCTTTCCAATATCTTCACCACATATTTTCCTTGAGATAGGAATATTTCCCTTGGCTTCTGCCAGACTTCAAGTCCTAGGAAATAGTGCATCAGTCCTACATCCTTCATTTCAAATTCAGAAGCCAGCTCCCTCTTACATTTGTGAATAAGAGGGTCTGCATTTGTTAGAAAGAGGTCATCCACATATAGCACCAGTATGAGGGGCTTATCATATTCAACCTTAAAGTAAAGGTTAGGATCAACTTCACTCCTAGTGAATCCCAACTTCATCAAGTAGTTATCGATCCTCTCATACCATGCTCGGGGTGCTTGCTTCAGCCCATAGAGAGCTTTCTTCAACCTGCATACATGATATTTTCGATCATAAATCTCAAATCCTTTGGGTTGCCCCACATAGACGTCTCATTTGATCGAACCATGTGAGAACACATTCTTGACATCCATCTGATGTAGGTTCCATCGTTGTGAAGATGCAAGCGCTATGATCGAGTGGATGGTCATATATCTGGTAACAGATGCAGATATCTCATCATATTCTATACCTTCGTTCTGGGAGAAACCATGAGCAACAAAATGAGTCGTATATTTTTTTGTACTTCCATCTACTGCATGCTTTATCTTGTAAATCCATTTAGAAGTGACAATTGTCTTTTCGTTGGGTCTGGTAACTACTTCCCAGAGATCATTCTTCATAATATACCCATATTCTTCGGTCATAGCATCCTTCCATACTTGATGCTTGACGGCATCTGAGAATGATGAAGGCTCATTTTTTATGATCGTGCTCATGATGGCTAGGTATCTATGATACCTGTTAGGTTTCTTACTTTCACGGAAGATTCCTCAGGGTACAGCATGTCCTTTAGCATCATCAAGTAGCCGCCTAAGCCAAGAGGGCCTCTTCCTAGAAGAGGAAGGCTTAGGTGGATAAATAGGATCCATGGGTTCCTCCAGATTAGGCATTGTCACATCATCTACCCATAAAAGCTTCGGAAGTCTTTGATCATGGAGCATGGCATGGACGAATTCCATTATCGTATGGTTCTTCCTTTTCGCCACACCATTTTGCTTAGGAGTATATGGTGTTGTAGTCTCCTCTTAGTGCTAGCCTCAGATATGCTCGAGTGAACCAATTGTAATATATCAGAGGTCTTTCTTTGGCTTGAGGGGAATGGTCCCCTTTTGAGCTTTCCTTCGGCACATCCCAGACATACACCTTCTTTCTCTACTTGGAATTAAGGCATCCGTGTTACCATTTGTCTTACATCAGGTAGAGCTTTGTAATGAAGGTGGGAAAATGTTCGATGCCAAATTTTGGACTAAAGAGATGTGTCATAGGACATGACACCTAGCGGACTTCCACTGACTTGA
Source organism: Pinus taeda (assembly GCA_000404065.3). Classification (NCBI taxonomy): domain Eukaryota; kingdom Viridiplantae; phylum Streptophyta; class Pinopsida; order Pinales; family Pinaceae; genus Pinus; species Pinus taeda. The sequence continues at coordinate 68,933 of APFE030318411.1, read as the reverse complement.
TATAATGAATCAACTCAAAACCCAAGAGTGAAGGCGTCTTTAACATTATTTTTCCATATACGTACCTTGCCATCGTTGAAGGTTACCTTGTAGCCTTTGTCATCCATTGTCGAGATGGACACCAGGTTTTTTTTGAGGTTAGGTAAATATAATACATACTGTAAGTGGACCGTATTACCTTGATTCAATTTGAGAGAGACATTGCCTACACCTTTCACAAGATATTTCATATTATTTCCAAGGACAATTTCCAGGTTAGTTTCTTTCTCTATCAGTTCATCGAGAATTTCTTTGTAACCAGTGAAGTTCCTTGAGGCATCACTATCAATAAGCTAAATTTCCCATTGAGTCCGAAGGAGTAGAGGTAGATAGAGCAGCGGGTAGATAATATTCATCCTACTCATCTTCAACAATATTGGATTCATGACTAGAATTTCTAGCCTTCTTGAATGGTTGTCCTCTTCCTTTATTTCCAACATTCCTGTTACTTTTGCTATTGAATTTTCCATTCCTTTGATTGCCATGAGAGGGATTTTGATCATCGTCCCAGTGTGAGTCCTTTCTATCAGGGCACTCCCTTGAATAGTTACCTACTTTATCGCAAATGTAACATCATCCTCTTATTCCATCCTTAGGTCGAGCCTTTCTTTTTAATTTAGTGCCAAAATTATTTCTTTTCTTAGAGTTTTAATGTAGATATTAGTAATTATTATGTGGATGGTAGATATTTAATATCCATGAAATATGTTAAAATATTCATATTATTATTTATAGATTGAGGGCTAAGATTTATATCAAAGTTAGTTATGCTCTTTTAGTTAATCTATCTCTAATTAATTAATTAAAGAAAATTCCATATCAACATGTGTCATGTTGGGCATCTCGTATTTACTAGTATAAATACACTGGATATACGAAGCCTAGGTGAAGGCTCAAATCTCTGAAGATGAAGACTTATTTTTTGAGTGCAAAACTTGAGGAATGGTTTGCAACTAGAGAGCTTTGATTCATCTCACTGCTTGATAATCCTTAGGTGAGATGGATTTAGTGATGAAATGTATAAATTAATGAAATATTTTCAATATAATTCCAAATATTTCATGAAATTTTCAGAATAGGAATAGGTAACACCCGTATCTTTAAAAAATGTGCTAAAAACATAGCAAGAAACAACAGGCATTGGGAGTTGAAAAAGGTGATTTTTTAAGAATTTTGGGGGTCCACAAATTTATAGGTATGGAAATAATTTTTGGAGATATCTTTCTCTTACAAAGAACAAACCTCAAATACGAAGGTAAGGATGGGCATGTTGTACCTAAAAGGAAGCATATAATTGTGGTGGAGGACACTTCTACTACAACTAGGAACAAATATTTCAGATGTATAATGGGAATTAATGAAGGAAAAATTCAAATAATGTTACATATTAGATGAATTCATTAGAAGGAAATTGAATGGGTTTGATCCCTAAAAGCATAGTAGTCATCTTATACCCAAGTATAAAGCCTCATTCCGAGAATTGTTGAGAGATGTTCCACACTTAAACATAAAAATGTTAACAATGAATAATTTTTTTTATTTTCACTATCACTTTAAATTGAGGATGTTTTTTTTATTATTATTTACTAATTTAACACTTCACTACGACATCTCCCCATTGTCACTACATCTCCACCACATTATATTATAAAAAAATTAAGATTATATAAAACTAGAAAACAACTAGGCTAAGGCCTATGGACATCTAAAACATCATATAAATATATAAAAATAAAACTAAAAATACATAAATGAAAACAAGAATTTAAAGAGTGTGCCAATGCAATCATCTAGTTTTGGGGAAATTCAATTGTCAGTAGATATGATCTCTTTTTCTCTACCTAGTGAGAAACTTTCGCCAGGTGGGAGGCCAATATCTGTTTTAATTCATTAATAATTATATGTCTTCAAAGATTAAAGATATTTCATCTAAAGCTACATTCTAGTCCACTAATAGTTACCCCAATAATATCTTAAGGTACCACTATATGTCAATGGTGTTGGAAATGTTGTTTCATGGTTTTGGTATTGATGTCAACCTAGTTTTCCCCATGATGTAAACCTAGTAGTGGCATTCCTCATGGTTCTATTGGTTGACAGGGTCTCATGGTGATGTTATTGGTGTGGTGACTATCATGATCCTATTGTTTTCTGATGGTGTTTGGCTATGGTCTCAACTTTGCAGTCAGTTGTTGATGGCTTTCACCTTAGGATGTCAATCTAATTTTCCACCTGAGGACTTAGATGAGGATTTGATTGTGCTGGCATTGATGTCAACAAGCTCGGGGACCTTGACATGCTAATTAATTCTATGGGGTTGGAAGCCTTAATATGATGAATCATAGGCTTCACATGAGGTTCCAGAGGATCTACAAAGGGTAACGTAGGTTCCCTTTGGAGTACTAGCATTATAGCTCAATTTTGTATTGTATTTCATGTGTTACCCCTCCTAGTAACATTTATATTAAGGGGATTACCTGTGTTACCCTACCTAGGCTCAGTGTCCCACATGCTATGTGATTCTGAGTGAACTCTAGAGGAATATAATTTCATTTTTTCTCATTATTTTTAATGCAGAGAGTTGGCTTCAGTCAACCATCATCTATATGGTGATAAAGTCAAATATGATGAGGTTTAGTCATGTAAATTGATTTCATCTTCCATCACTTATAAAATGCCAGAAAATGCAGTATAAGGGGTTAGAGAGTGTGAGATTGAGAGAGACTAAATTCTACATGTTTGCAGAGATTGACAAAAGATCAAAGCTCAGGTTTGGAGCATATTTCATATGATTATGGAGCTAAAATAGATCTAGATGCCTAATCTATTTATGTTGCAGATTGTGGCTCTTAGCTGTTGTTGATATCGAGAGGAGAGATTTTTCTATAGATGTTCTTGTAGAGATTGTAGATCAAAGTTCATGTTGTTGATGCCCTTGTGCTATAGGGGTTTTGTTGGGGAATGTATTATTATATCTTTAGTATTGAGTTTTATATGGATGCATAATTTTTGTTATGGTTTAGTGTGTAGATTACATTTTCATTATGTGCTACTACAAATTTTGATTTTATTGTTTGGTTGAGATTGTGTAGCACATGTACGCAAACTTGTGATTGTTTGCAAGTGTTTAATTAAGCTATGCAAATTGTATTTATTTGATGCGTTGATGTATTGATTGAGGTTGTGATGAAAATATTGCATTAGAGAGAATGTACTCAGTGTTAGATGTATGAGTAGATTGTTATTGTGAGTATAATATGAAAATGGATGAAATGTGTCTTACAAGTGTTTGATTGTAGTGATTGTGGATCTAGTGTGAAATATTCTCAAACGTGGTCTAGAGGAAATCTTGAAGGTTGTGGCCTTCAACATGGCAAGTGGTGGCTTGTTTGTTCAAAATGTAGCAACATCTTTTAGGTATTGGTCTGAGAACTTTGGAGTGGTTGCTTCCATCCAATGGTGATTGGGTGAGACTTATTGGGAGTTGTGAGTTCTAGTAGGTGGTGGTGTAAAAAGTCAAGGGAGTGGTGACTTCCAGTAGGTCATGGCTTGCAAAATTCATGTAAGTTGTGGCCTAGAGTGTGTAGTGTCTCACATGATAAGAATTTTTTGGCTTTCACACTGGTGGTGGTTAGTAACTATGTAAAAGAATATTTTATGATTATGGAAGAAGAGCAGAGCAAAACATTTGATGGTGGTTTTGTCATTTTTGGTTTCCATGTTACTTTTTGTGTGCCTTATATGTGATGATGTGCATGCTATTGTTTGACGTGTTGTTTCTCATGGTTATTTGTTTATGTCTTAGCTACTTCCTAAATTGGCCTTTTATTTTTTGGATTTTCTGATGGATATACATTGTGATATGCTTCTTATGATTCATGTTTATGCACATATATACTCATGTGCTACTCTGCTAATAGCCAAATGATTCAACGTTTGTGATAATAAGGCAAAAAGTGATAAAAATATATCATAAGGTACAATACAGATTCACCCCCCCATTAGTATTGTCTAAGGTTGCTAACAAATGGTGTACATACACTATTTAAGCCTCCCTTTGGTATGACCAAAAATTTGTATCTAGCCAGCAATTTCACTAGTTATCTCTATGTCACAGAGGAAACTGCTCTCTCTCTTGCAATTACCCTTTCATTATTGCATGTTTCCTCTCACATTTCTTGTGGGTTATCCCTATAGTGGTTGGATGACATCATTTTGGGCACTATGAATATTCATTTTTTAGTATGTAGTGGCATAATGGGGTTAGGCTCATTTTCAAGGTATTCTCACTAATGTGTTGATTTCCTCTATTAAATTTTGCAGAAGATCATGTTCATCGAATGCAAAGATAGTTATATGGTGAGGTAAAAGTGAAGAAGATGGGTTAATGGGATGAGCAGAATGGACCGCAAGGCCTTCTAAAAAGGGACTAAGTACTTGTAATCTACTTTATGTTTCTTTACACATAATGCTTGTCTTGAACACAAGATGTCCAAATTTTTCTTTGCGATAATTTTTGTTTGATTTTGGTTAATTCTATAGGTTTTAACCGCATACAAAAAATTACCTGCATAAAAATTCTAAAACACATAAAATAAACAATGCAAGAGCATAACACATAAAACACATATACACAAAGATTTTCCCCTGGATCCCAAAACTGGGACTGCCATATTGGTTTTTTATTATTTTCCTTTCAATGTTACAATGCCTATTTATACATGTCGAAGTATCCACTACCATGGACCGAAAAACATCGCGTCCAAAACCATGGACCGAAAACCATCAAGTTCAAAACCATGTGTGAAAAGCATGCACAAAAACATAGGTAAGTCCACCCAACCTAATATAGGGTCCCCCTAATGTCACCCTTGCTGAGGTCATCAGAGTGGGACAACTCTTCCCTAGGTTTGTAGATTAAGATAATGTTATAGAGTTGAATAGGGAAGTCACCTTAGGGGAACTTGAGGCCACTCTGAAATGGTTTAAGAAATGTAAGAGTCTTGGACATGATGATCGGTCAGTGGAGTTTTACACAACCTTTTTTGAAATTATTGGAGATGACCTACTCAAGGTCATTGAAGATTGCAAGACAATGAGTCATATGCATGGGGCCATCAATACCACCTTCATTGCCCTCATTCCCAAATCACACAATCCGACCTCTTTCAATAACTTTCTCCCCAACTCCCTTTGCAACTACATATATAAAATCATTTGAAAAATCATTGCAAACCAACTACACCCCATCCTCTCCACCCACATCTCATCAGAACAATTTGATTTCCTTCAAGGCTGTTAGATTGATAAATTAGTTGGTACTACACAGGAAGTCATGCACTCTATCTAGAAAAGAATATCAAAGGTATGATCATCAAGGATGACCTCTCAAAGGCTTTTGATAGGGTAAGCTCGTTATACCTCCGAATGCTCCTAACTCATCTTGGTTTCTCATATGAGTTTATAAAATGTATCATGTGCTACATCACGAACATATCCTTCAGTGCTTTGGTAAATGGAGCAACTTCACATTTATTTCACTCTTAAAGAGGCCTCATGTAAGGGTTCTGCCTGTACCCTTTTCTTTTCTGCTAGTCATGGAGGGACACAGTAGACTTATTAAAGATATGCATCTCAGAGGCAGACACATGGGTATCAGGATCACTAACAGCTACATTATTACTCACTTACTCTTTATGGATGATGTGTTGATATTGCTAAATGGTGGCATTGGGGACCTGACTACCCTTCAGAATACCATCTCCCTCTTCCAATCCACAATTGGTATTGTTATAAACAACTCCAAATCCACCATCACTACCTCTTATTGCACTCCTCATGAGGTCCAATTTTCTCTACACCTTTTCCCTTTTGGCCCTACCTCAGTTGGAGGATGGGCTAAGATATCTAAGCTACAAGCTAAAGCCCCATGGCTACAAAATAGTTGACTAGACATGCTTATATCTAAGCTAGAAATAAGACTCAATATCTGGTACCATAAGTATTTATCCAAGGGTGGAAGACTAGTCCTTATCAAAGTAGTTCTTGAAGCCACTGCAATGTACTGGATGTCCCTAGCCTGGATACCCAGAGGAATCCTCACTAGAATACAAAATCTCTCCTACAGGTTCCTCTAGAAAGGCAATCAATCTGAGAGGATTTTTGCATGGGAAAAATGGGATCTTCTTAATCTCCTTGAGAAACGAGGAGGCTAGGGAATAAAAAAATTGGATGACTTCTCATCTGCTCTGGCGGCCAAGCTAGGATGGCAGTTGATCTCGACCAATAGCCTTTGGACTAAGGTGGCTACCTCCAATTACATTGCACCCCTTCACCTGATGAACTAGCTTAGACAGACAAGATGGAATAAAACTGGAATCTCAATCATCTACAAAAGGAGTGTTAAATTCATTGCCTCTCATTCAAGATGGTCTCACCTGGAGAATTCAAGTTGGAGCATCTGTCCGCATTGGACTGGACCCATGGATCTGGTGTGGTAATACGCATGTCCTCCCTGATGAACTTAAGCTCCACCTTTCCAACTCGGGCATTACTCACATACCCCACATTGCTCACATGGAGCGATCCACTTTTCCTCATCAGACCTAAAAATCAACTAACAGATTATATCTCCCATGATAGTGGCATCAACAATGGACAGACTATAGAGTGGCCTTATCAAAATCTGACTTCAGAATAATTGAGGGGGAGGACGAAATCATATGAGCGCATGCAAAAAATGGGCGGTACTCTCCCAAAGAGGGTTACCTCTATTTAGCTAGCGACAATAGACCAAAACCTATATGTATATATATATATATATATATGGTGGAAAGGCATGTGAGAACTCAAAGCTCCCCCAAGAACCCAAGTCTTTATGTCATCAATTTTATAAAACAAGACACCCATAGGTGACAATCTTATCAAGACAGGAATGCACGAACCTTTTTGGCACAACTTGTTTAAGGACAACACATAATCAGTGGACCACCTTTTCCTCTCCTACCATATCACCTTTGATCTCTGGGTATCTGTTCTCCCGAACATCCCTACTCAGTGCACTTAGCGGGGACAAACTAACAAAGATGCTTGGACCACATGGTGGTCATCTATAGCCCTGGCTAAGGCAAAAAACATTCCCCTCCTCATCTGCTGGGAAATATGTATCACTCGGAACTGTCTCATCTTTAAGTATACAACTCCTCATTGGCCGACCATCTCTGCTCGACTTCTGGCAGACTATAAAAACATTCCTGATGTCGATGAAAACCCTCCTCCGAGGCATACTATCCAAGAAACCATTGACCACACCAAGCCATGGACCTTCTTTGATGAATTTTCTCAAGGAGCAGGGTGTGGGGGCGGGTGCCATTCTACACCTTTGGGACTCCCATCACTTCGAAATTCAAATGGGGCTTGGAGGGGGCACAAAAAATTATGCAGAGCTCATCATTTCCAAATATCTCATTCAGTTTGCATTAGAAAAACATTGCAGCAAGCTACGAGTATTTGGGGACTCAAAGATAGTGTGCAATTGGATTAGTAGATCATCAATCTGTCATGCATACACACTGAGGCCTATCCTGGATGAGGTCAATCGACTTATGTCTTTATTTGACAACTTTGTTTGTCGTAATATATATAGGGAACGCAACACAATTGTGATATGCTATCCAACGAGGCAGCGGTCAAGCCACGTAACACATGCATGATCCAGGTGCTGAGGGAGGAAGCTCACTACCAGTACTATCATTGACCATTTATGGACCATATAGTACAGGCTCAGCAGGAGCGTGTGATTTTTTGTTATATGTTAATATTATCATTTTTATACTTTTATTAGTTGTATCTACAAACACACATACTCTCTAGTACTTTTTTGATAACATCATATGAACTCTACTGATGACAGAGTATCCATGCATAGAGAGCTGATTATATTTTTGTTTTACTTCTAAATTGACAAGAGCTCAACCTCATATACTACATATGCGATCAACATCTACAACATGTAATTTTCTTTAATAAAACAAAAATTACCATTTTTCCAACTAGAAAAAATAGTGTTTTAATTTTTTTTTTGACATAAATAATAAAATTTCATAATTGTTTTTAAAGAAATTTCCCCTTTTAATACGTGAATAGTATAAAAATTACTTTACAATATTTTATAAGGATTAAATTTTTATCGTTTATCATTTTTATCTTTTGTGCCAAATTAGGTTCTTTTTCCAAATAAAGGTCGGACACCAATTTTTTGAGCATTCTATGGTGTTCGATGAGGGTTTCTCCAAATAATGGCGGACGTGAAGCTTTTCGACTATTTTGTTGTTTAATTTATATAATGAAATCTAAGATAAAACACACATCTTTTGTTCGAAATTAGGTTTTTTCCCAAAACACAGTGGAGGCCAATCTTTCGAGCATTTTATGCCGTATGAGGGTTTCTCTCCAAATAATGGCGGATGCGCAAAAATTTTTCGAGTATTTTGTCGTTTGAAAATAGGGTTTTTATTCAAACATTCAAATAAATAAATTATAATAAATTATTATTATTATTAGTAGATTTTTTTGGAATAGTATAATGAAGTATACATTCTATAAACAAATTAATAGCGATTATAATGACTATTATTTCAAATTCATTCTCCAATAAAACGCACAAATGAAATATAACGAAAACGCTTACGAACTACAATCATTAATATCTCAATTATTTCAAATTTCTGCCAACTATAACCAGTAAACACGGAAATCCCACATGATGTGAGCCCTGGGAAATTAGCTTTTCATGTTCTGGTCATGATGGCATGGTAAAGATTAATATAGATAGTTGCAATAACTTGACAGTATGATGTATTGTAATATTAATAAATGTAACACATACTCATTAGCGATCGGTGTAAGCCTCTCCGGCGACTGGAATAAATCCAGGAAACTCACGCCACCGGCGATTTCACGTTCTTGGTCGCAATCGATCAATCTCACTTGACGCCCAAAACGATGGAGAAGCGAAAAATCAGGCAAATGCCCAAATGGCCCTGTGCCTGCATTAATATATCAGAAGAAAATATATGCAAAAGAGTTTAAAACAAAATAAATGGACATGAAATCATTAATTACGGAGCATACACCCTATAATGAAACACAAAGTTCACAACCCAAGTTTCGTATTCCTTGTGATAGATGAGACCCTATGTGAAGACTGTAGAAACCTAGTCCGATTTCACCCTATCCATGGAACATATACATCCCACTTTGCTGCAGGAATCGAACCCTCGGCGTATGGAAGGGAAATATTGGTTGCTGCATAGTCTCATTACCATTGCAAGGCATTCCTCTTCCATGAACTTCCCCAATCAGGGTGGCTTGACATTATTTTAAAGGCTGACAATGCAGCAGACGTTCCTCTTTTAATCGTCACCGTCAGTGTCCGGCGGTGATTTGAACCCTGGGCTCTGCTGCTGCTTCAACAAGTGCAGCCGCCAGAGAGTGTTGCACAGCGGTTGGCCTTGGACAGTCCATATTTTAAGCCCCAGGTAACCAAATGGCAGAATCCTGAGCGATGAACCGAACCCTCCCAACTAAATTGCCATTAAAAAAGAAAGCTTGTTGGAATTCAGGCACACCAAATCAATTAAACACAGAATTAACACAGCAGAAGATCAAACACATAGAACACAGCTATTAACGTGGTTCACCCAACCAATCTGGGCTACGTCCACCAAACATAGGCATCAGGAATATATTAATCAAAATTTGGAGATTACATCAATGAAACTCTCACACTCTCTC